>WOXC01003597.1:0-152031 GCA_011680675.1 Gymnobelideus leadbeateri
ACTAGGTGGCACCTCTTAGAGCTAGGGAGGATATATATAGGAATACTGAAAGCAATCCTAATTATGGCTTTAAGACAGATATTTTACCCAATGAGTAGTCAATATTCCAGGTAAGCATCCTTAATGGTAAAGAAACCTTAACAGTAGAGGGAGGAGATACACTGATGTTTCTTCTTTTATGTAATGACAAAATTAGTTATACACTGTATATCAATGCCAACAAATTAATAATGATGATTTGTGAGTAGAAATAGGAGAAATATTTTGAAAAAAGGGGATTTTTGTCAGATCCAAGGTCACTGAGATAAGTTTTTGTTATAACCTTTTTAATAGATGTGATTTTAAAAAAATAAAATTTGACATTTTAAAAATGTGTTGGTGTTTTAGAGTTTAATATATGTATGAGATGTTTAAAGTTATTGAATTGATTAGATTGCTTGCTTATATTAAGTTTCCAGGTACCAGAGACATTTAGAAGGGGAGGTTTCAGCAAAAGGGGTTGTGCATGTAATGAAAGATTTCTTCTAACTTGTGACTTTACCTCTGGGCCTGAATTGCTTCCTCTATAAAATGAAGGGGTTGGGTTAGATAGTCTCTAAAATCCCTTTCTGCTCTGGGGTTATATTAATCTTTCATTACCCAAAGGAAAGAATAAGACTGGGATAATTGTGGTAAATGTAAGTGCTATGGATTGCTTGGAGCTTTGATCTACTTTTAGAACATGGAGAAGGGTTAGATTCCAGGTCATTTGAGTCCATTCAGATTTGCACCAAATACTGACTTTTCCACACACCCATCAGTAGCTACAGAAGGAGCTAATATAGTTTGTAAAACCTACGAGCTTTCATTTTCAGTTTTATACAATGGTTAGATTTCTGGTCATTTATTTGGCTCCATTGCATTGTCCCTCCCCAAAATGTCCCCTTCCAAGGTTATTTCTGAGCATTAGATGGCAGAATAAGAGAGCAGTGAATACCCAGGAAAAAAAGAATAATGCATTATATTTACTAAGAGGATGGGGTGAGTGGTTTTTTTCTGCATTAATTATATCATTTGATGTCTAGAACTCTCCTGTAAACAGCCCAGGTTTTGTTTGATTGTGGTCTCAGAGTCAGCCTTTTGTTGTTTTTTCCTCAGCCCTGCCATTGAGGCTATGGACAAGTCCACTGTTATTAACTTTGTGCTACTTACCTCACAGAGCTGTTTTGAGGGAAGTGATTTGGTGGTAAAAAAAAAAAAAGAACTGACATGTCAATTAACAATTAATTTACTTCCCTCAAAACCCTATGCGCTAGATAGTACAGGTATTATCATTTTATATTCAGCAACTGTAAGCTAATGTAATTTGAATTTGAAGATCCCTTTGTGTTGGCAAAGGTACCAGGTACTTAACACTTAGTAACTGATCAAGCCTCTGTTGGGCAAACATGGTGAAGGATCTGACATGGACCAGACCCTGTGAACTTCAGTGTGGAGCAGGAAACTACCCAGAGAGCTGGACAAGGAACTGGGAGCTGTCTGCCATTGAACCCAGGTGACAGTCTGGTGAATCCAGGTAGAATCTGGGACCATGGAAGGGGATCCAGGGAATCTGAGAACAGGCCCCAAGTCAAGATGAAAACACTTCTCTCTGGGTACAGAGTAATTATAGAAGTATAGTTTACAGTGATCTAAGATGTGGAGGGTTTTGTGTATGATACTTAGTAATTGATTGCTGAATAAGTGACTGCGTTAATATAGTGTGCCCCATGAGTTGAAGACTTTGACTAGTATAATTGTTACTGATTAAGTGACTGATTGAGTTAATTTAGTTGCCCCATGAGTGGAAGACTTTGACTATTGTACTTTGAGACTATGCTGTGAATATAATATTGTGATTTTCTGTGGTAAGTTGTAATATTTTGAATGCTGTGCCTTGATTTTCTGGGAAAGTTTTGCTTTGATTTGTTATGGAATAAATAGAGTGATCACTATGCTGTGTAATCAGAACCTTAAAAGCTGTTCACAGTAGCATTCTTCTGGAAAGCTGCTTGTGCATGGTATTACAACAACCTGAGAGGTTCTGACCTGTCCAAAGGTTTATTTGTGCAGGGAAGGGAAAAGAGGAAATAAGCACTTATATAGGGTCTGCTATGTGCCAGATAGCACATTTACAGATATCTCATTTCATCCTCTCACACCAACTCTGCAAGGTAGATTTTGTTAGCCTTATTTTACAGCTGAGGAAACAGAGGCAGAGGTTAAGTGACTTGCCCAAGGCCACACAGCCAATTATGTGTCTGAGGCTGGGTTAGTATTTGATTACCTTTGGGTACTAACTTGTGGAAATAGAGACTGAAATTCATGTCTTCAGATTCCTGGTCCAGTGTCTCCTCCTGACTACATCTTGCCACTTCCCCATCCCCAATCAGCTCAGAGTGGATCAGAGTTCCAAGCAAGTGGTAACAATGACTCCTCCCATTTCTGTGAAATTTCCCCCCTTTCTGCTGAAACTGCCTCCAAGCATGACAACCTATTCATTTAGATGCCATGGTATTTTTTGCTCCCATTGCTGGAGTGAAAGCCAACAGTCTTATAATCTTCAAGCAAAAACAACACACAAATAGACCAACACAGCATTATTTTTAAAAATGTCAATTTTTATTAGTACTTTTCAATAGTTACAATGCACAAGCTCTTGCTCAAAGAACATTTTGTTGATTCTATTGATTGACAGCTTAAGTGGGTTTCTGAACAGCACCCTTTATACAGTATTTCTTGTTCAAACAGAATTTACCTTGTCCACACACAGCAAGTAGTAGCAGCATGAGTTACTGGATAGATGGCTAGAGGAAAAAAAACCCTCTTCATATGGTTGTTTTGCTACAAAAAGAAATTCAGCTAAATTTGTGGACATACAAGCCTTTAAATGGATGTTTATGTTTCAGCTATTTTTTTTTGTAGTTGGCATCATGGATATACTATTGCCCTATGTGGTAGGGGTGAGGGGTGGTAGTGGGGACTATTATGACATAAGAAGGTGGAAGTCTTTGTTTTATACTCCACCCCACTCCAGCTGTTCCTGTTTCATACTGTCCGCCGTGCTGGCCCAGTCCCCTTCATTCAGTGTGTCACCAAAGGAAGCTTCAAGGCCCGATGGCAAGAAATCGCCTATAACCTCTTCACCTTCTGTGGGCTTTTCCTGATACCTCTGACAGCCATGGCCATCTGCTATGGCCGAATTGTATTCAGTGTGTCCAGACACCGAACAGGGAAGGGGGAGCATGGTGAGACTCCAATCCCTAGACCCTGATGCTCATTTCCCAATCCATAGCTTCAGCTCCAATTTCCACCATGAAAATATCCTAGTCTTTACCCTCAGTGAGAGCCTAATCACAAGAGTACTCCTGAACTCCAGCCCATTGCTGTGGGGGAAATCAGTAACAGTCCAAACCATCCTAATGGTATCTGGTCATTCTTTAAAACCCAGGTCCACAGGGTTTTAGTAGGTGGTGGTGAGGTGTCACCCACCTCCACCTTCCTTGGTCATGGGTAAGGGTTAGAAAGGGGGAGGGGGAGAGAGGGACTGGTTTATTTTATATTCTACAGCAGTACCCCATACTGTGGCCTGAAGTCCTTTCCCTGGCATGTCTCACCTCCCTAAACCCCATTTGGAAAGGTGATTCATGCTCTCAGTGAGGTGTGTGTGTGTGTGTGTGTGTGTGTGCGTGTGTACAAGAATAATATTCATATGTGAGCTTCAAAAAGAACTGCAATATATCCATCCCCCTCTTTCCATCAGCTTGCTTCATGCCCACTAGTGCCTAGAAAGGGAACTGACAATTACTCATCTCTGACTCCCCAGCCCCTGCTGGTCAGTTTGCTCTTCGTCGTTCCTTTGACAATCGCCCCCGTGTTCGGCTTCGGGCCCTTCGACTATCCCTACTTGTCCTGCTGACCTTCGTTATCTGTTGGACACCCTACTACCTGCTGGGTCTGTGGTACTGGTTCTCTCCCAGCATGCTAAGCAATGTCCCTCCCAGTCTCAGCCATATTCTGTTCCTCTTTGGCCTCCTCAATGCTCCCCTGGACCCCTTACTCTATGGGGCCTTCACCCTTGGCTGTAGAAAAGGGCATCAGGAACTTGGTTCAGATTCTTCCCGGGGGAGGAGCTCTTGGAGAGTCCCTCAACAAGTGGTACAGGTACCTAGGCAGCTGGAAGCTAGCACAGAGGGTAGTGGCAAGACAGGAAAAATGGAGGAAACATCTCTGTAACTCTTGCTGAGATCCTCAGCTCTAGCCCCAGCCCTCTAACCACAAAGTTACAGAGTAACTTTTTGCAGAATCCCTACCTTGTCCCTGTAGCCACTCCCACTCCTCAACACCTACCCTGGCCAAACAAAATAGGGATGGCACATGAAGTCTCCTGGTGGAGAAGATTCTTCTTCCACCCCTAGTAAGGGAAAGAATGAGGACATTCTAGACTTCAGTAATTCAATACTTGGGAGAATACCCTTGATATTTCCCTTAATGTTATATGACATTTCACTTCCTCAGCTGGAAGAGGAATGGGTTTTCATTACTTAAGAAATCAGAAAAAGCCTGGGTTGCCTCCCTGGCTTTTTACCTGATATGTTTGATTCTCTCACATGTAGAAAAGAACACTAAACTGTTTGTTTATTCACAAATAAAAAGAAACACCTGTGGAGGTGGTAGATTAAGTCAGAGTCCCATCCCAGCCCCTTTCCTCCAAGGCTAGATGTAGGCACTGATCCTCTGGAGAGAAGGACATCTGAGCAGTGCAGTCAGCGCCGTCTCCTGTCTGGACTCCTGCTCCGTCTTCGCCCACCTCTCCTTTTGCCTTTGGGTGGCCCTCTAACAAAACACCAGTCCACACTGATTGGCTGCCCCATCATATCCTGGCCATTGAGTCCCTCCATGGCAGCTTGAGCCTCCTTGTAGGTTTCATATTCCACTAGTGTATATCCCTTGGGGAAAAGGTAAAAAAAGACATCAGTTCCTATCCATACAAAGCATGGTAATAAATCCCTTTTGTTCTCATTTATCAAACCTAAACCTAGATCAAGCCTGTTGTTTTTGTTTAATGAACATGCAGCACGAATTTGCCACTGGTACTGTGTTCCTCTAGTCTGCTACAATGTCTGTCTTCGCTGTGTGTATTAACTTTCAGCATCACTTTGATCCCCATTTGCTCATCATTCCCCACACAGTAAAGCCCCAAGCTCTTGGCTGTCCCCCTTGATCCCGTACTTTAAGAGAGCACAGGGCACACACTTGCCACTTACTTTGAGGTATCCTGTTCGCCGGTCCAGGTTGAGGTGGATATTCTTGATTTCCCCATACTCCGCAAACTTGTCGTGTATGTCTTCTTCAGTGGCCTCCTCATGGACCCCCGTCACAAAGAGAATCCAGCCCTCCACAGCTGGGGAGGCAGGGCACAGGAGGGGCAAGTGTCAGACAAGAGGACAGGCTCCCGCCCTCCGGCCCTCCCGCCCTCCAGCACTCCCCGCCTCGCCTCCAGCACTCACAGCGCTGTGGCCCCGGCTCGTCTCCATCCTGCTCCACGCTGTCATAATCCTCCCGCATTCGGGCTCGGGACCCCTCCTCTGTAAGGCACGTGCACCAGGTGTCAGAAAATAACGGCGGCCCATTCCGCAGCCTGGCGGCCGGCCCCCTGGCCCTCCTTTGCCCCGGCCTCACCTGAGCCGAAGCCGCGACCCTTGCGTTTCTTGGCCTTCTCCTTCAGCTTGTGAATACTCTCTGGAGGAAAGGGAGAGCTGGGTCAGGGGGGCGGCCCGGGGTGCCGCCTGCCGACTGGGGCGCGGGGCCTCCCATCCCAGGGGCCAGCGGCCTAGCCCGATCCCCCAGCTCCTGCCCCCTCCCCTTTCCGAGGCCAGGCTCCTCTGGCCCCGCCCACCCTCTCGCACCATCCCCATCCTCGTCCATGGCGAAGTCTTCGCCTCCGGCCTCATGAAGGTCCAGGACGTCTGCCATCTTGCTCGGTTCACGGGCTCCTCCTCGGAGCGGTTCAGCAGCAGCGTTGGGTTCAGCGGCTCCTCGAAGCGTTCAGCAGCAAGGCATGGTGGGAAACAATGGCGCGGGAAAGAAACGCCCCCCACGAAATGTTGTTGACTGCTCGGGTAGCCAATTAGGAGACTTGGCTCTAAGGTTCTCTCTTCTCTTTGGCTGGTAGGCTGCTCGCTCGCGCAGGTCCAGCAGCAGTTCCTGGTTCCCAGGAAGGAATCGGAGGGCAGATGACGTAATGGGGGCGGGGATAGGCCTGGGCTTGTGCCTTCCTTTCTTGCTGATCCCTGCTCTACCCAGCCGGGCTCCCGTCGCGTCGCGTTCCTGGTCCCCGACCGTCGAGCTTTGTCCCTTCAGCCGCTTCCGGAACCGGCGGTCTCCTTAGTCTTTCGTGCGATTCTTCGCTCGGTGACACATAACTGTCTTCTCTCCTCCGAGGCAGGGGCGGGAGAGGGCGCCATCTTCCTTCCCTAGCCCGCTTTCAGTACCCAGCCCGCGCGAGCCTGGCTGGCCTAGCGAGTGACCAGTTTTGGACACTGGGCAGTGCAGGGCCCCGCTCGGCGCCCTGGCGGAGTCCTGAGGTCTCCGTGATCACTAATGACATGCTTATGGATTCCTGTTCCCAACTTTGACCCGTCTTTACCATTTGCTGCCTCTTTGTGACACTACTGTCTTGTTGTCCCTGCCTCTGCCTCTTGGACACTCTTTTCCTGGGTCCTCCTCCTTCCTGGTGAATACCAGTGGCATTCATTCCCTTCTCTCTTCGAGGAACTTCATCTGCTCCGATGGATTCAATGATCATATCCATGCAGATGACTCTCAGGTTCTCTGCTATATCTCCAGTGCCAGTTTTCTAAGTTCTTAGTTGATGTCCATGCGATTGACCCAGTATAGTTCAAACTTAGTATGTCCAAAGTTGAACCCGTCTCTTCTCTTCCCAAACCTTTTACTTCTTTTAAAAAAATATTTTATTTTCCCAATTATAAGTAAAGATAATTTTTTTAACATTTAAAAAAATTTTGAGTTCCAAATTCCCTCTCTCCCCCCTCCCTGAAACAGTAGGCAGTTTAATATAGATTATCTGCATGCAATCATATAAAACATTCCCATATTAGTCATGTTGTGGAAGACATGGGCAAAAGACCCCCCCCCAAAAAAAATAAAGTGAAATAAGAGTGAATAAAATCAAGTGAAAAGGAGAAGGCTATATAATTCCTGATGTGAGACTTTGTTTTGGGGCTCACTTTGAGAAGTGTTGTGTGATTTGATTAGATGAGACTGGGCAGCAGTTGAGAGCCTCCTGGCTTTGAAAAACCCAGAAGTTGATGCTTCCCTCTCTGATAACTGTGATTAGGTATGGAAGTATGTAATGGTCACACAGTTTGGAGGCCTGCCTGTTTGATCTGTTTCTCTTTCTTGTAACTTCTGTCTATATATTCTGAAGTTTGGGTGCTGACCTTTTTCCCCTGAACTAGGTAAACAACATATGTTTGATTGATTAAAGTAACCTTGTTAACCCATTTTGAGTTGATTTCCTTTAAGCAAAGCACATCTAAGAACCTGTGTTGGCAGCCACCTTGGGGATGCTGGGGTGCTTGCTGCTATACTTATTAAATAACAGTCAGACTCCTTCATTTGGCAATCATAAGTGTTAATGATTTGACTACAGTTTCCTTTTTCCAGTCCTGTCTCCCACTATTCCCCTTCAAATGCCCTATGTTACACCAAAATGGACTACCACATTTTTTGTTTGCCAAAGAGAACAATAAAGAGTTCAGGCGTCACTACATTACTTAAATTTCTGTAAGATAATTTGCTCTGCAAAACAACCCTAAGGATTAAAGATTCACTTAAGATTTTGTCCCCAAAGGGTGGAAGGGAAATATGGGGTTCCTTCCATTTCACCAATGAAACTTATTACCCTTTTCCACCTTATGCCTACAAGAAGAAATAATTGAAAAATGTCTTTTTAGCATTTCTGGAGGCCAGTAGGTTATTTGGAAAGACTACTTAGTGGGGGCTCTGGGTGTGGAACAATTGCATAAGTCAAAGTTTTTTTTTCTCTTATTCTTTGTTATAAGGGGTGTGTGTCTGTCTGAAATGGGAAAGGATATAGCTAGAAATGCAATTGATGAAAAAATAGAATCAGTAAATATTTTTGTAAGATATTTTAATCTCCTCTGAGATGGTTTCAAGAAAGACTCAATCTGGCTGGCTACAGAAAATTGATTTTTAATTGTATAAAAGTGTGCATACAAAATACATAGAAAATAGTAAAAGTTATGACACATAAAACTGAAGATGGGCAGCATGAGCACTGTCTCAACCTCATTGAGATCTAACTAGTAAATGAGACAAAGACTGCCAGTTTGTGGCAGGTGCAGGGACCAGCTCCCTATTCTTTCCCAGGGAGAGAGGAACAAGAAGAATAGAGGGATCCAAAGGAGGGGACAAGTGATTTGGGGTTTCAAATACCAAATAAAACAACAAGAGCCAATCACACTTCTCACCTAATCCAGAGCAGGAGTCCTTTACATCTGTCTGTTTTGGGGGGAGGGGGGAACAAGACCTCAAGAGTAAGGGAGAGCCGTTCTATGTGTTAGTGAAGTTGTTACTATCACCTGTACCTTTGAGTCATATGTAGTGGTTACCTAGACAGCTCCCAAATAAAAGAGTTGCTCATCCCAACTGAAGGAGGAAGTTGGGTCACATTGCTTAAATTTCCTAATAGTGAAGATTATGACTGAGCAAGGATTAAGTGAGTATCAACCAATCACAGAAAACAGCTGCAAAACAAAATGATTTCCCGAGCCCAATTTAGAAAGTGCATTCAAAGTAATATACATTGGTGTAAAGGAGGCTGTGGAAGTAAATAAGAGATATATTTTAGAGAAACCTCCAGGCCACAAGGATAATTCTTTAGTGCTGTTTCAGAAAATCCCTCTTATACTTCCTCAAGGGAGAATGAGGTAGGGGAACTCACTCCCTAGTGAAAAGAAACAAAATTAGGATTTTAGAGACAGGCAGCTGGTCCTGCATCTCTTCCCTAGACATTCCATAAAGGAAATCCAACCAGGTAAGTGTCCAGTCCACTTTACTGAACAATTCATTCATGGGTTAACTGAAAGGAAAAGAAATATGAGTCCTGGTAAGAGGCAATATGATGTAGCTGAGCAACAACAGCCCTGGACTTCAGACATGGGTTCCAATTCTAGCTCCAGATGTTCCTTGGTTTCTTCAACAACAACAAAAAAAAAACAATGGAGATAATACTACTTATACTATCCATCTTAAAGGCTTGTAAGGAAAATGCTTTATAAACTTGAAAGCATCATATAAATGTGTGCAACTACTACTACTATAATAACTGGTCAGTATCTTCTGTCAGTAGGTAAAGCAGCAGCTATTTAGGGGAAGAAGGAGAGTCCTCCACAGGTAAAAACATATCCTTTCTAAGGAGCGAAGTGGGGGGAGGAATAGATATCATAGCTATGTGTTTGATTCAACGTATAAGTTGTATTGTCTCCAGGAAGCAAAAAGGCCCTAAGCCAGCGTTGGTTGTAAATCAAAAGGGAAGGGGGAGGAAGAGGAAGAGAAACAGAAATTTCAGAACCTACCACCTAGCACTGTAGTGTGAACTGTATGAAAAAAAAAAATCTGGGTTGTTGGAATAGTACAGATACATCTTGGTAGCATCTTGGATTGGTGGAGACCCCCAAGTTATCCTTAGGATCACTCTTCATCCCCCTTTGCAGTTTTTCCCACCAGCTTCTCACTGGGTAACTAAGTGTAAGATATTAGGGATCCCTGTCCTGAGCTAGAATGTGAGGGGACTTTAGAATAAAGTGTCATGGGAGGATGTGATAGGGATAACCTGGTCTTGAAGAGGTCCCAGTCAAGGCAATCCAAAGCCTGAAGCTTCATACTCTTATGTACCCCCGATTAATTCAAAAGGGAAGTAGCAAATGGAGCTGGATCAGGAGGATAGGGAGCCTGGGCTCAAAGCTCTTACCCAAGTTGGCTATGTTTTTCAAAGACAGACAGGTCTCCATACCAAACAAGCCAACCAGAAGCTCCAGAAAAACTTTGTGCTTTTAGGGAACTTCTTTTCAGTTAACTTGAGAACTTGGGAGGATGAGAATCCATAGATGTCCATAAGAAGCCCCTAGATGCCTCCAGGTAGAGTGGGGAATGTTTCAAATAAAACAATTGCAGAAAAGATCAGGAAGGAAGAAAATGGTCTTCCTAGACAGGTAGGAAATCAGACCTAGATTTAGTGTTTTTCAAAGTATAAAAAATGAGTAAGTCTGTACAGAAATCTTTCCAAGTCTTAGAAAATAGATGTGCAAACAGAGGCTTGGAGAGGTGTGGTAGGGATGGGAGTGTCTAGCAATTAGAAGAGTGCATGGTGCCCAGTTGCCCAGCAG
The DNA here is from genome assembly GCA_011680675.1 of Gymnobelideus leadbeateri. Classification (NCBI taxonomy): domain Eukaryota; kingdom Metazoa; phylum Chordata; class Mammalia; order Diprotodontia; family Petauridae; genus Gymnobelideus; species Gymnobelideus leadbeateri. The sequence continues at coordinate 10,452 of WOXC01003597.1, forward strand.
CCAGCATGAGAATGTCCTTCTTCTCCTTATGGAAGCGCAGCTCTTTGCCAGCCAGCCGGGCCTCATCCAGCTCCCTCTCAGTGGATGCCAGCTCTCTGGAAAGTGCTCCTGGTACCCCCTGCTCCCGGCTTACCCAGTCCAGTGCCATCTGGTGGCGAATATCATCATCTAGGGCTCTGTGTGAGTAGTGAGCCAGCACCTCCTGGTGGAAAGGGGAATGGGAAGGTCATTTGGTCAAGAAAAAAGTTCATGATACCTTGATTCAACTAGAATTTAGGAGTATTTTTGTCATGGAGTCTTTACCGGGATTAGAACAGACATGAAATTTTAAATGGACCACAAGGAGAGCTTCCCAATGGAGGAAGCTGGGGAGAAAAAATCCAAGGTCAAGACTGAAGAAAGGGAGGTTAGGGGATTAAGCAAAAAAGTCAGTATAGGCTTTGACATTCCTAGGCTGGCAACAATAGACCTCCTCAGCTTCAGATCTAACACAACAAACCATCTTAATAACAGTGCTACTGTTTTCTTGTGATCTCTCCTTACCTGTCGAGAACACTGTCTCTCCCTCATGGCCTTCAGGCTACCATTCCAATGCAATAGTTGGAAAACTGTCATCAGCTCCTGGGAGAGAGAATGGGACATAGTAGGGAAAGTACTGCACTTTTTGAAATCCCTGGGAACAAAGAACCAAAAATCAAGGACACTTATAAGATTGAATATAGCTACAATGCCCTTTAAGACCTAATCAAACTATCATTAAGTAAAGATAACTTGTTTAAGTAGAACTATTTTTATATGTGGAGAGTTTTAAAAGGGAAAAATAAAATCAACTTAAAAGTTTGCTTCGTGGAGAAGTGTGGGAAGAAGCCAAAAATTTTGCATGGCTCACTGATCCAAGATGACCCATCCCTAGGATAGAATTGTGATCCAACCCTGTAAGGAAGAGAAAACAGGGCTACAAAAGGAATTTTCCAGGAGACAATCTCTAAGTGTTCATGGCAGGTGAGTTGGGGATGGGGTAATAAGGGTAATCTAGCTTTGAGTTTGAAGTGCTATGCTATGAGCTGCTAAGCAAAAAAGAAACCAGAGGGGCAGGGAACCTCTACTAAAGAAAAGGAAAGTAGAATAGTTAGACAAACAGGACCCTTCAAATCACAGAGCACAAGTATTCCAGTTGGAGAAAAAGAGGGTATCTGACAAAGATGGTACCTGGAATTCCAGCATAGACTTGCCCTTGTTGGACTCCAACATGAAGCGGAAGGCACCAATCCCTGTGTTAGGGTTATCAGCCTCTTCCCTGTTGCCCTGATCAATGAGACGTACAAAAGAAGTTTGGGTTTCAAAGTTACAGAGATCCTAGGCATAGAGTTTTGCTAACGGGCTCAAACCTGTGTCTGATTTTGATTGGAGACAAGTAAGCAAGGGCTTTTTTTTTTTTTTAAACAACCATTTATTACGAGTGTACTGTGTGCTAGGCACTGTGCTAAGTGCTTTACAAATACTCTCATTTGATACTCACAACCACCCTGGGAGGTAAGTGATATCATCATCCCCATTTTAGTTGCCTAGGGTCAAACAGCTAGTGAGAAGGCTGGATTGGAGCTCAAGTCTTCCTGACTCTATTCACTGATGCCACCTAGCTGCATCTGCCCCATAGAGTAGTTCTCTCTATTAAAGGGAAAAACACAAATTCAGAGGTCCAGAGTTAGGCTACCCCCACAAGGGTAACAACTTTTGACCAGTGGTCTGTGAGGCTGCTAGCTCTTGATAGGAGATCGGCTAGCACCTGAGCTCTGGAAGCTATCACAGTGGCTTGTTATCAAGGGCATTGGCCTGGTACACTTTCTGGAGGTTGCCTGAATCAGCCGAGGTGGAAATAAGACTCAGACACAGGTGTCTTAACTTCCAGCCTGCTGTGCTCTCTTCTTTGGAGTCAGGGCCAGCTAAAGGGTCAAGGCTAGATGAGGAGCAATTGAGAAATACCATTCTATAAACTAAGAGAATAATAATCTTGCTAATGTTCAGTTTCCAGGAGGAGCAAGAATGGGGAAATCCTAGAAACACGAAGAGTGTAAGCTCTTCTCATGGTCTTTGAAGTGGCAGGGATAAACACTACCACTGTTTCCCACTAATTCCTTTCTACCTCTTCTAAGTAGGTGAAAAATCTACTCCAACACACCTCAACCTTTCTCTCCTCATATCCAGATTAAAAGCACCTGGGGAGGGTGAAGGGATGGGGTTATGACTGGCTTGGTCAGGACTGGTGGGTGAGAAGGGGCGACCATTCTCATTACTTTCCACCCACTATTAGAGTCAGCCTACATTGTACCTCAACCTTTACCAAAGCCCTGTCGAAGACGTCAGTAAACAAATTACGCATTTTTTTTAAACCTGAACGAGATTTTTTAAGTTCATGAAGTTCACTGGCTTGACAAATGGAAAGAAAAGCACATAGAGTGACTTATCAAGGTCACACAGCTTGTACTGTGGCAGAGCTAGCACCAAAGAGCAAAGATAACATTATCCCAGGGTCTGGGGCTAATAGCAAGACTATAAATTTCAGTTTTGCCTCTGGATTAAAAACAAATGGAACTATAGTCTGAAAAGTGTAGTTGCTAATAGAGATAGTAATCTATCCAATTCTTACTTATTTGTGCTTATTGAAGGGAGTGGTAGGGATGAATAAACCCCAAAAGATTTCTTCTTAACCTAAGATTTCCCTATATAATTTATTTTCAGTGGGCTTCCTAATTATTTTTGCATTCCTTAAGTACACTGGGATTGAGGGAAAGAGTGGCACACTGGGTCACAGGGGAAAACATCCAGGGATTAAAAATGTGCCACAACTGATCCTCAATGCACATTACAGCCATTACTATAATTAATTTTGTGTATTTTTCTTTGCCTTGATTACCAAACAGGGATGGAGGACAGAAAACCAGGTGTGTAGCTACTAGATTTGGGCCGGGGCCTTGAAGGACAGCATGTTAGAATGGATCATATTCCTTTTCAAGGATAAAAATGGATTTTTATCCCACCCCCTAAAAAGGCCAGAGTCAATGTAGGGTCACATAAAAGGATTCCTTGCTGGAGTTGGTGGCAAATTAAATAGGAAAGGTGATGAGATGAAAGGGAGCAGGTATGTACAGAAGAGAAGAGAATATCGCAAATAAAAAAGGGAGCAAACAGAAGTTAGACGTGTTTTTATTTGGAATTTCATGATTTGCTAGAAAACTTCAGGGGTTCCAGATGCCAGACAATCAAAAAAAAAAAGAGAAAAGTACACACATACACAGAGAAAAACAATGGAAAAAACCAGACACGGATAATGAAAAACAAAAGAAACAGAATGAAAAAGCAGGCAGACAAAGAAAAGAGAGTTTCTCAACTCTCACACCCCAGCCCCACTCTTTCTCACTCCAGTTCCAAGTGCTTACGTTGAAAGATGCCAAGGCCTCTGAGACACTCTTCTCAATGAAGTCATCTGTGATTCTTCGGGAGGGATGCTCATTAAACACAGAGTTCATTAGAGCAATCTTTGCAGCACTCCGACGGGCCTCAGCCTTTGTTGGGCAAAACTGGGCAAGAAGAGAGACAGAGATGGGAAAGGAACTCATAAGTGAGTGTGTGTGTGTGTGTGTGTGTGTGTGTGTGTGTGTGTGTGAGCACTCTCACGCACGCTAGAGAAGGGGGAAAACAGAGAGAGGAAAAGGAAAAGAAAGCAAATGGATGAAATCAGTTGTGCTCAAAACACTCAAGTTTTCCTTGCAAAATGGCTCCAGAGTTTGGAAGCATACACAATTTTGCCTCAACATCCTGAAGTCATTAAGAGGGAGCTGGAGACTGCTGTAGTCCACACCATACTGAATGCAGAATAAAGGAGGCAGCTGAAGTCAGCATATAATCACTGAACATGAAAAATGCCCCTGTTCAAACTGTCAACAAAATTAATTGCTCAAAAGCCAAACTCCAGCCATCCTGTTAGGAATTTGTCTTGTTTTTTGGCTCTGAGGATGAAGATAGGGGGTTAGGGGTTGGAGGGTGTTTTTCTCCCTTCTTTTTTGGACTTATCCAAAGAATTGACGATAAGAATGAAATCTCACTAACCTCGGGGCTCCTTTAGCCCTAATAACTGCAGGAAGCCCAATGCTAGGTAGGGATTTCCAAACTTGAGTCTATAGTCCCAGATTAAACAGAAGATGAGGCAGAGAGAAAAGAAGCGTTTTTTGTGTAGTCTCTCCATACACCTAACACAAGAGCCACATCGAGTCTGATTTGTGAAATCCAAACAAACCCCTCTACTTTGTAGGTGATCCCTCTATTTCAGCTCCCCAAACTGATTATGATGGCCATTCAAATGCCAATTTATGGAATTTAAACACCATTAAAAAAAAGTTTAAGATTAAGGCAAAAGAAAAGATAGGGAAGGAAAAAGGGAAGGAAGAAGGTGAATTGCTTGCTTGGACATAGTCTGTAACAGGTTTGCATCAAGTTCATACTTCTCTAAAGCTTCCTTAAATTGACAAGTCTGAGCTCTGGGATCTAGCTTTACTCTACAGACACTACTTCCTCCTTCTCATTCTCATGAATCTGCCTCCTTTGTAAACTCACTAGCCTGATGCCTGCTTTACACAGGTAAGCTGATCTATCAGTCTATAGCAGAGCATGTAAAAGACCCTAAGAAACTAGTGACTAGTGAGGAAGCCACATTAGATTATACGTATCCAAATGTGGGCATAAGAGGTGCAACTCAGGGAAAGGGTGGAGAAGATAATCCCACCCTGCCCCCGAAAAGGCCTTTATTCAGGCTGGATGTCTTCATAAAATGTTCAAAGCCTCATCAAACAATGTGAGGAGGTATGGAAAAGTAATACCTTGTCTTCTAAAAAAGAATGCCTAAAAAAGTTAAGTCTGCTAGTGTGTGTGTGTGTGTGTGTGTGTGTGTGTGTGTGTGTGTGTGTGTGTAATTTACTTGTCTGAAATCGCTAAGGACTCCAAAGGGGGAAATAATCTAATATGAATTACCTATTCTTCTAAGGTTGTTTATATTTGAAGCTATAATTGAGCTTGTAATGGAGTTATGCAAATTGTGAAAGATAGAACAAAGATGTCTGTTTTCTGACAATTCTCACCCAAACTCCTAATCTACAACAAAGTGCCACTTAGAGGGCTGCCTACTTTGAAAGGGATAAGTAGGAGAATTTTAGGAACTCACTCCAATAGCAATATTTTCCTATTTTAAGCTTTCTCCAAATGCCATAGCATATGAATGAATGAACTTTTGAAAAATTATGTATTTTGTGCTTGCTCTCTGCCATGCACTTTGAAACTGGGGAACAGGGGGAGAGGGGGAGGGCCCACTACCTTTCCCACATAGCAATCACTGCCCTCATTTAATATTTTTTCCTAGACCTAAGGAATTTTAGAATTGACTGTAATTTAGTATAAGCCTCTCTTTTTGTTCCAGAGACAGTGATTTGCCCAAAGTCACAGCTAGTTAATGATCAAGCCAGGTCTCATAACTCTTACAACAGTGTTTTTTCCATCATACCTCACTGCCTTTTTTTCATCCCTTAGGGTCCTCAACAGAGCCAAATTGAGCTGACTTACTTTCTTCAGCAGCTGCACAGTAAGACCAGGCCAAGAAGTGAAAAAAATGTTCTTCTACTTGTGCACTTCTCTAGAAGCAGAGATGGCAAGGAGTTAGGATGTACTGATATACAACAGACTTGGCTGTGTGCTAGAGGACCGACAACCTAAGGCTAGGGACAAACTAGCCACAATGATTCAGGTTTAGGAATATCATCTCATTCAGACACCAGGAAAGTCTAGAGCCTCAGAAAATTCAGGCAAAGCTTAGCATGCCCCTCAGATTCTTTAATGGTGAAAATAAGAACAATAAAAAACCTCAAATATTTGCCATAATAACTATTGGTATTAATCCTCAAGTGTGTGTTTTTCATTTTGGCTACTGCAAAATCTGTGAGCTGTTACCTGGAAACTACCAAAGCAACTTCCTCCAGGTAGGGTGACATAACAGACGTAGGGGGGGCTGTTGGAGGGCACCATCTCATAAACCACTAGAGCCCCATTCTTTAGGTCAGCTCCTCGGGACTGCTTCATCTGCCAAAATTCCTGCAGAGCCTCCACCACATTCACTGTAGAAAAAGAGGAGACCAGCTTCAGAAACATCTCCAAACCTTGCACATGAGCTGTGATTCTACTCCTTAGTTCACCACCCCACCTCTTGATTAACTTAAGCTGGTACACCTAACCTATGGCAAAGTCCATGCTTGCCACTGGCAGTTCCATAACTCCATCCCAAGAAATCCAAAGGAACAACCATCACATCCCTTTGTCTTTGACCACAAAGTATGGCAACCTAAACTCAACAGATCACATGCTAGGCAAAGCTTCAAAGAATAGTCAGCCCCTGCTATTCCCAGCCTATCTGGTAGAGTAGAAAGAATACATTACCCCACAAATAGACCACTGACTGGGGGAAAATCTGAACCCTATTTGGCAAACTCATGTTTCTGGAGAGAAGCTTGGTAGCCTAATTGGACTCTTCCTTCACTCTGGCTGCCATCAATGTCTATGTCATATGAATGAATATTTCTTAGAAGCTTAGGATTTAGAAGATCTTAGAGATCTAGCAGATCAGGCAATCAACAAGCATTTACTAAATATCAAACTCCTTACTTTAGCCATGAAGAACCAGAGGGTCAGAAAGATTGACTACTTTGCTTAATGTCACGCAAGGAGCAGAGTCAGAATCCAAACCAAAGTCCTTGATCTCCAAATTCTCCACACTGACATTCCCACTATATTATTCTATCTATCTACTAATTCTTTCTCTAGATGTTTGTAAATTAGTGGCAGAACTGTATTCCTGAGCCATTCCTGCTTAGCACTTAACTCCCTTACCATACCCTTGTTACCTAATCTACTTTTCTCCTCTAAGTAAGATTCCTACTTATACTTCATCCACTGTATTTCAAATGATGACCTGAAGACTTAGAATACACAACCAAATATTTTAAGATTCTTGCACATCAACATCACCCATCCCCTGATCCCCACCAAAACATGCACATACAAATCCTATGGTCATAGCCATTAACCACTTTTAATTTTTAATGATAAACACGTTTTAAAAACATTTTGTTTTGAAAACTTCTTTTATAAACAAGTTTAAAAGCTTTGGTTTTAATTATAAAATATGATTTATAGAAGTTTTTCTCACCTGCACTTTCACAGCAACAATCTTAGAAGTCATAAAACAACACAAACTCTAACTGGATATTGGCTTGATTTTGATTCCTGGTGGTTCTCAATCTTACATTAGGGAACCTTGCAAAATGGGGGAAGGATTTGCTCATTTACCCACCCTAGTTCCTGGCCATCAGATGTTTCATTCTGTCTCTTTCCCACCCTTAGTATTAGGAAGGGCTCTTCTAAGGTCACTCCAGCCCAAATTGCTTAGCCATCATTGTTCTTTCCTTCTGGTCTTTTCAGCCCCAGTTCCCTCTTTGAGAAGAACTGCACAATAAGCTGAGTGGCAGCTCTCTTGACAAGCAAACAACAGGGAGAAAGGGGAGGGAAAGGGGCTATGGTGAGAACAGAGTAAGAAAGATGGTCCCATTAAAAGTTCACATCCATGCTCAACTTCCAACTCTGTCCCTCTTGGCACAAAACTCACACCTACCCTACAAATACAGCTTTGTCTCTCTTGCCTTTAACAAACTACCTGCTAACTTCTGCTTTTGGAGAGATCGCTCAAAGCTGAAGGAAAGAAAAAGGCTTATTTAGGGACAGCTGATAAATGCTGACAAAATACTAATAGGAAGGGGAAGTTAATGTTACTTTCTATTTTTAAATGCAACAGGGTTGAAAGAATGGAGTAATTTTTTGAAAGGCATACTTCTACCTATCAACAACTAACCTATCAGGGGCGGCTAGGTGGCACAGTGAGTAAGAGCGCCAGCCTCGGAGTTGGGATGACCCAGGATCGAAACTGGCCTCAGAAAATGAGCACCCACACATAAATAATGACTAGCCGTGTAACCTTGAGCAATTGCTTTGGAAAAAAACAACAACAACAACAAAAAACTAACCTATTATAAGCCTGTGGCAGGCATTAGAAATAAGAGAAATGAGAACAGGACCATCAAAAATTATTTGTTAAACAAATAATTGTGTGACACACTGTGATGAACAAAGAGAAATACACTGGCATAGTTTTTGTCCTTTAGAAGTTTACAATCCTGGGGCGGCTAGGTGGCGCCAGAAGGACCTGAGTTCAGATCCGGCCTCAGACACAACACATACAAACAAACAAACAAAAAAAACCTAGCCGTGTGACCTTGGGCAAGTTACTTAACCCCAATTGCCCTACAAAAAGAAAAAAAAGAAATTTACAATCCAAGAAAGATATTACTAATACAGAAAGACATGTGTTAAGATTTACATACAATATAGTAAGAACATGAAAAAGACAGTAAAATATATGTATCAAATACAGGTATATAAATGGAGGGGGGAGGCTAGAATGGGTGAGTAGATAATGTAATTGGAGAAAAGTGAAAGAAAGCAATGATGAGAGTACCCTGGCTATTGTTGTTCGTCCTTCATTTTCAAAAAGTACCAGTGATATAATGGGGTGACTTGGGTTTAAGTGAGACAGAGTTGCACAAAGTCATCAGCCTTATTCTCTCTTCCAGGGTCATTAAAGTTCAGTGGTGAGAGAAAAGTCAAGACTGGCACAAAGAGACTGGTAGAAGAGGAAACAGCCAAATCAAGTCCCATTGCAGGTTGCAGAAAGTTGAGTGAGAACCTATTTCTTAATTTACCTTTCCAGGTATAGATCTTATTCAGTTAGCATGATGAAGAGGCAAAGAAAACTCCAACTCCAGGGACTTCCTACCAGCTGATGCCACTTTAAAAGGAACAAGCATATGATCTTTGTAAAAGTCTCTGTCCTTGACCCACAAAGGCCACTTTTCAAGATTCAGGGATTTGTTGATTATAAATAACAGTCTATTAAATTGGATAATATTCTGGTTGAGCATGGCATTATATGGCAATATTTTAGGTAGGAGCCATAAAACACATTAGAGTCTTGGAAGCATAGACAAGAGCTTTAATACAAACACAAAGATTTACTTTGGCGTGAATTGAAGTTAAGAATATTTCCTAGTGAATAAAGGGATAACAATTCACTCAGTAACAAATGGCAGGGAGGATTTAGAGAGGCTTTTAAGAAGTGAAATATCATAAAGAGACTGTGACTTTGGGGGGAGTTGACATAGAGCTCCATAGAAAACTAATCCAGAATGCAATTTCTAAACTATGGAAACTACTGAATCAGCAAGTTTAATTCCATAGTATTTAATAAACCAAGACTCTCACTGTAATTCAGACGAGACATAGAAACTATTTTAAAAAGGGCGGGGGGGAGATGGAGAAGAGAACAAATAAATTCATGTTGGTTCAGGGATTTTTAGATTAGGATGATGGATATTTTGTTCATGCTAATTATGCAAAAGCTTCAAGGAGATTAGTAGTACCATAACCTCACGAGAAGAATCAAAGGAGGGAATACAGTTATACAGCAAAGTAAGGTACTTAGCTAATAGACTCCTATCTATCCAATTATACTAATTTTGAAGATTCGGCCAAACAGGAACATAAAAGGATGATGTGCTTTGGTGCATTAGGGAACAAAGGGGAATACTAAAACACTGTTTAATCCCCCATATATGTGCTCACTCCTAAGAGTGTGAGTTGTAAGAGAGAAGACAGTATAGAGAGGAAAGCTTAATGAGGGATTCAGGACACAAAGGAGAAATAACTGAAGGGTACTTAATTTAAGTATTGAAGTCAAAGATAGGTAATGTTGTAAGGTAACATCTCCTGAAAGAGATGAAAGATTAGGAATGAGGTAAGGAAGCTAGGCAAAGAATGGGAAAGCCAAGCAAAGAATATCTGGTGAAGAAATATGAGTGAATTATGTTACAGGGTCAACTATTCCAGAATCAATCAGGCCAGCTGCTAAAGGCCAAACCACCAATCACTGGAAACATGGGTACGAAGCCATTGGCAATTTCACCTATGAAACTGAGGAAGAGTGTTTTCATGTGGTCTGGAAGGACTCTCTACTTAAAAAAAAAGTAGACTTGTCTTGCTTGAGATAAAACTACCTGCCACATTCTAGATATTTGCTGGATACCCAGCTAGAACTAGTTTGGGAATCCAATCAGAAAGTTTTAAGATTAGGGGCAGGATGGTGGGATAGGAAGGAAGGAGTGGAAGAGAAAATGTAGGGAGCTTAGGAAGAGAAAACTGCACAATCTGAGGCCTGACTGATAATCTGTCATCAGCCTCCTTTGATTCTTCCTGTTCTTTTTTTTTCCCCTCATGTTAAAATTATTAATTATTTTTTCCAATTAACAAACATTTATTTTCTCCACCTCCTACCTCCCCCTTCCCCTCAGGAAAAAAAAAGAAAAAAAACCTTTCAATGAAAAAAAAAATAGAAAAACAAACTGCCATATTGTCCTCACTGAAAAATGTGTCTCATTCTATACCCAGAGTCTATCATCACTCTTGGGAAGTAGGTAGCATTCCTTAATATCTAAACTCTTGAATTGTGCTTGGTCATTATATTCATCAGAGTTCTCAAATCTTTCAAAGCTATTCTTTTCTTTGGAGGGGGGAGGGCAGGGAAATTGAGGATTAGTGACTTGCCCAAGGTCACATAGCTAGTAAGTATGTCATGTCTGAGGCAGGTTTTGAACTCAGGTCCTCCTGACTCCAAGGCTAGCCACCTAGCTGCCCCAAAAGCTATTTCTGAATTTAAAAAAAATTTTTAAAATGCTGTTATAATTAAAATTTTTCTCTTGGTTCTGTGAACTTCATTTGAATAAGTTCTTATAAATCTTCCTTGTTTTCTCTGAAACTGTCGCCATTTCTTATGGAACAATTGGATTCCATTACATTCATATACCATAATTTCTCCATTTTCCAATTAAGGAGAACTCCTTTAGTTTTCAGGTAGCTAGGTGTCACAGTGGATTGAGTGCTGGGCTTAGAGTCAGGAAAAATGATCTTCTCAAATTCAAATCTGGCCTCAGACACTTATTAGTTGTGTGACAATTTAACCCTGTTTGCCTCAGTTCCCTCATTTGTAAAATGATAAGGAGAAGGAAATGGCAAACCACTCAAGTATTGCTGCCAAGAAAACCCCAAATGGAATCATGAAGAGTTGAATATGACTGAACAACTCTTGGTTTTCAGTTCTTTGCCACCACATAAAAAAAGAGCTACTATAAATATTTTTATACCTGTGCATCCTTTTCCTCTGTTTTTAAAAAAAATCACTTTAATCATTTTATCAGCGTTTTTTTTTTGTCATTTAGTAGTTGTATTACCCTTATAGTCTTTCTAGGAACACCAGAAAATTCATATAAGGGTCTCAGATTAGAGCTCAGCTAGGAGCCCTTGGAGATCTATCATAGAACAGACTACATTTTTCAAAAACAATGTAGAATTCCTGGAGAGTCTTTAGGTTTGGACACTTGGGTGAAACTATTCACATCATTAATGATCGTCCTTCCATTTACTCCTTAACCCTTTGCAACTTGGTTTCTGACCTCATTACTCCACTAAAACTGCTCTTTCAAATTTACCAATTGACTCTAAATTGCCAAAGCTGAGAGTCTTTTTTCAGTCTCTGCTGTATTTGACACTATTGACTTCTTTTTCTTCTCTGGACTCTTGTGACACTGCTTTCTCCTGGTTCTCTCCTGTCTGGCTGATCCCCTTCAGTCTCTTCTGCTAGCTCATCATTCATAATATGCACTCTAACTGTGGGTGTTCCCTAAAGGCTCAGTCCTAGGCCCACTATTCACTCTCTATATGGATTTATCAGCTCCATCGGCTTCATTATCATTTCTATACCCATAGCTCAAATATATATAAACTGCCTCAGTCTTTCTTCTGAGGTTCAATTCCTATTTTATTGAAGGAACCTCATTCTTCCAATCTCTTGGATTTCTCACTCTCCCTAATACTACATATCCAATTATTTATCAAATCTTGACATTTCTACCTCTACAACATTTCTCACATCTGGTCCTTTTTTTCTCTAGGGAGACTTGGAGTTGCTAAATGCCTTACCCAACTAAGGTCAAACAGCTAATTGATGTTAAAGCTGGGGGCTTTAACTCAAGTTTCCTAGGTCAGCCTTTTTTCTACAACACTGTTGTTTGTTGAATGAATGAAGCAAAATCTGCTGGCTGCTTCTTTAACTGGTGGGAGTATACCTCCCCAAAGTGGAATGGTCAATAACCTGTAAGGTGTACATCAAGAAAACAAGGAGTAATGGCAGTTTCATCAGTCTACAATCCTTAATCAATAAACTAAACTTTAGTGTTAATTTCCACATTTCCGAACCAATAAAAAAAAATTAATCACAGGCTACATATAACAAATGGGGAAGAACAGTCCTGGACTTGAACTGCTGTGTTTATCTGAGGATTAAACTTCACACTGTTGTGATTCATGAAGACCAGAGGAAAATGAGACATGTTTCTTTAAGGAATTACAAAATTGCAATTTAAACTAGTGAATTCTCTGGTCTCTAAAAATTGGTCTTTAAGACTGAAAAAGGCCTGGCATCACTTTCCACTCTGTCTTTAAAAGAGAAAGTTAAACAGCCCCCTCTCCAGCAAAGGAAAAAACGATCCCAATGTACAGAAGCAGCCTTCATATCTTCATACCTGGGATTATTTTCCACGAATCAATAGACGTAGTCTGGAAATTGGGCATCTATTCCATTCAATGAGTATTTCCTAAAGGCCCGCGACGTTGCGTACCTAATCCCCCTGCGGGGGGTGTTGCCCAAAGCCCAGTGCTAGGCACACCGTTGTTCCCCCCCACACACACTCATGGGCCCAGTGGTCATTTCTACACGGACAATTCTTGTCTGCGTGGCCGGCCTAGGCCCCGACCCCGACCCAGCCTTTCTTCGGAGAGTCTGTGCTGGGGATGCAAAGACAAAAAGGGAATCGGCCCCTGCCCTCAGAAAGCTTAGGATGAGCTCCACAGGCCTCATATAAGAATCACTGGTGGAAACGGGGCTTGGTCAGGTCCCAAGTCCTGGGCCTGAAGGGGCCACACCGAGGGGAAGGCCTCGCCAGGTCTCGAGGCTCGCCGCCTGCACGCCCACGAATGTCAGGAACCCGAGTGGCAGGCGGCTGGGGTGGGCCTCGGGGCTCCACTGCTGCCCGGTCACATCTTAGGGGCCGGAGCCACGACCTCTCCGCGAATCTCGAGTGGGAGGCCAGCCCCCTCCGAGCCCCCGGACTCACCTCGGCCGTAGCCCTGTGTGTGCTTGGCGAAGCTCCTCACCACCGCCTCCACGGCCTCGCGCAGCACCGCGGGGCTGCCCGCGGCGCCGGGGGGCAGAGGGAGCCCCGCGGCCCCGGACAGCAGCAGAGGCGGCGGCGGCGGGGCCGGCGGTGGCGGCGCCGGCTGGGGGCCCCCCGGGGGGCTGGCGGCGGCCGCGGCCCCTGTCACTCCGGGCCGCAGAGCTCGCAGAGTGCTCATCCCGCCGCCACCGCCTCCCACTCCGGGCTGCAGTCGCTGGGCCCGCATCGTCTCCATCCCGGCGGGCTCCCACAGCTCCCAGCCGCGGCCCAAAAAGCTCCTCAGCCGTCGCCTCCGGGCCCCAGGGCTAACGGTCTAAGAGGTCTGGGACAGCTTGGGCCGCTCGCTTCGGGGCGGGGCCAGCCATAAGGACTCCACTGGCTGTCAGTCATGAGGGGGCGGGGATGATCCGTCTCTCTGCCAATCACAGACAGGGGGCGGGAGGAAAAAAAATCCTGCCTCCCCACCTCAGGCAGACTACAGCGGTGGGTGGAGCTAGTGCGGTAAGCCATTTGAGGAGAAGAAAAGCGGACTCTCACCAATAGAAATCCAGGTGTCTTCAAGGAAGGAGGGCCAAAACCTGAACGCCTCCAAAGAGGGTCTGTTAGTCGGCGAAAGGAGGCGGGATCAGGCTGCAGCGCGCAGCTGTGAGACCGCTAGATTCTAATGCATCCTCCCTTTTTGACCCTGCTAGGGGGCTAGCAGCAGCTGGCTGTCTTTGCTTCTCTGTCTCTTCCTTTGATGGCGGTTGGGAGAACATCTGAATGGATTTACATTTAGGCCCTGGGATCCAAAGACTGGCCCCTAGCATCCGCCGGGCGTCCGGCCAGAAAGCGGCATTCTTTCTTCTGGGCGCCCGAACTCTCGCACCTCCCGATTAATCGATGCAGGCTGGGCAACACCAAGTCCTCCTGGCCCCTCGGAGGGCCTTCTGGAGGCAGAGAGGCTCTTGGGAGCCGAGGGAAGAGCAGAGGCTGCAAGCAGGGAACGAGGTTCTGCAGGACAAGATGACTACTCAAACTCAAGGAGGAACCCCCTGAGTACTTCGGGGGCGGGGGTGGGGGCGAGCTGTAGGGGAAAGGGAATAGAGAAGACCTCTGTAGAAGTGACCTAGTCGGACTGGCCTGCCGCGGTCTGCGTAGGAAGTGAAGATCAGGAGAGGCTGAGGACTCATGCTGGGTGGGGAGGGGCAGTGTCCGTGAAAGTGGTCTGATATCCTCAGATCATGGGTCATTAAACATGTAAAACAAATTGGTGAAGTAGAAGGAGCCCAGCACACAACTCGGTCTGGAAGGAATCCTTAACTTTCCTGTTTATTTACTAATGTGATCACAGGCCAGTTCCTTCATCTCTCCAACTCAGTTTCCTCACCTATAAAATGGGTATAACAGTTGCACTACGTTTCTCATTGTGTTGTTTTGATGTAAAAAGTTCTTTATTTACCTTAGAGCACTAAATCTACATATTCTTTCCTTATCTCATTCGGTGAACCTGAGATCGATGGATCCTAGGGATCCAAAGGAAAGTGAGAGGAAAAGAATTGAGATTTCAAGATGAGTCAATGAAAGTTGTTGCTTTTCCTCTGCCACCGTTCCAGGGCTTTCACTGATTGTAGAAGTTATAATCAAGATTAGGTTCAGTATTGCCCAGCCCATCCCCTCCTCCCAAGTGAGTGGAGAGACGTGTTGAAACTTCTGAACACCTTTATTTTGATATGTCAAGAGGGGGATTAAGATCACAGCCCTCCTCTGCCTTGGGGAGGACAGAAACTCACATGAAAAAGCAGTTTGGACTGCATGCCCCACTTCTCCTGGGAAGACAAGACAACCTGATATAATGAATTGGCTTGGGGTAAGGAAGTCTCTGGTCTGTTGGAGGCAAGGAGGGAAGAGATGATGGAGCAATGAGGCGAGCAGCAGAGCTGGGTGCAGCAAGAAGTTCCTTCTCAGAAGGGGAACTCAGGGGCTGGAAAGCAACATTTTCCCGACTTGTGTGGGATAGGGAAGTCTGAGAGGGAGAGCAAAGGATCAGAGAACCCAGTCTAGTAGGTGGGTTAAGGGGGATCCCAAGAGTCAAGACATTTCCACTGGAATTGGGCGTGTAAATAATGCATTATAGGGCATGTGCCATTGTACCTAATAAATAGAAATAAATAATTGCAAGCACAAGAAGATAAGGGATTGGTGATTTTTTTTTGGTGGGGGGGGGAGGAGGGGTGTTAGGTTAGGCACTAGTCATTAGCAGGTGATCTCACTGCCCGTTAACAAGTGCAAGTATGTTTGGGGGCCCATGTGCCAATGAGCACCTTTGACCTCATGGTGCATGCAAGTGCATGGTGCCTGTGAGCTCACACTGATCCCACATGCAAGTGCACAGTTGCATCAGCCACACACATGACCCCTATATATGCGTGACTGCCCAGTACATGTGAGAAGCCTGGTGACCTTTCGGGTAAAGTGCTCTGTGCCTGTGAACATGTGCATCTCTGTAGAGTGCACCTATGCAGTGCCTATGAGCAAAACACAAGTGGCCTCCAGCGTGTGTGCATGGTGTATGTGAGCTGGTGGCCTCACCTGCCCTGCCATAGCCTTGTCCACACCATTCCGAGCTCCTCTTACCCGCTCAGCGCCCTTGTTCTCCTGCTCCACCTAGACTCTGGAACCCCCCTAGCTGCCTTATCTGCTCTGTCTGCATGGAGTGACGTCTCACTAATTTCCTCTTGGCCCTGGGAGACCCAAGGCCTCCGGAATGATGGGGAGCAGGGAGGGATGGGGCCCGACACCCTGGTAGAGGTCGAATGTCTGGGATGGGAGGGTGGGGACTGACATTGAGTGGTGGCAGGAAGCCTGGCCGGGTATGGGAGATGTGGTCCAGGAGCAACGTCCCAGAGCCCCTCCGTTCCAGCAGCCCAGGACTCCGTCTCCGCCCACTCAAAGGAGACACAGCCCCCGGAAGGCTCTCTTGAGACTGCCCAGGCGAAGGAACTGAGCTGGCCGGAGGGAGGGTCAGTGGCGAAGCGTTGTACCGGCGGCGCTCATGAGACAAGCGACTGGAGTCCGGAGAGTCAGTGCATAGGTGGCTGGGGCCGTCTAGCTCCACCGGCTCCATGCGGCTCAGCTTCTGCTTCAGCCCCGGCAGGGGAGCCGATTCCTGGGCCTCTGGCGCCGTATTGCGCCGGGAAAGAGCCCCTCCACCTGTCACTTTTTCAGCCCACGGGGGTGGTTCCTCAGGCCCCTCGGTGCTATGGCGCCGAGAGAGCCGGGGTCGACTAGTCAGCGCCAGGCCGTTAAATTCGGCAATCAATCGGTCAGTCGCTGGTCGCCCCTCGGCTGGCGGGAGCAGTTGAGGAGGGGCGACTAGCCCCCAAGGCTCGGAGTTGAGCCTCTTAAGTGGTTTAGGTGGAGGGTGGCGGGGTGGTTTGGGGAGGGGCTCAGAAGAGGCGGGGTCGTCTGGGGGCTTAGGGAGGGGAAATTCGAACACGTCTCGCTTCTCCTCCTCCTCTTGGGCCCGGGGAGACAGCACTCCTTTTCCTCCCCCTTCAGTCTGCAGTTGGATTTCCGAAGGCGACATGCAAACCCCTGGGGTTGGGACTGGGGTGGGCGGGTCTTCAACCCCCGGGGAGGGAGGAGAATTGAGATACTGCCGGGTTTTCTTGGTGCCAGAGGGTGAAGTGTCTGTAGTGATGATAATGACTTCTGTGCCCTTGGCTTTGCAGGCTTCCAGCAAGGCTGAGAGGGTCTCGCGATCACCGCGGTCCAAAGCGTGGACTAGAGCTGAGGCGCCAGCGTGGTCGCGGGCCGACGGGTCCGCGCCGTGGGCTAGGAGAAGGGTGGCTACTGCAGCTCCTCCACCGCCGGCGCAGGCGTGCATGAGAGCCGTGCGCCCCAATCGGTCGGCTATGTTGGGGTCAGCGCCCTGCTCCAGGAGGTAGCGTACCATGCGGGCCCGGTTCTCTGGGTCGTCGTAGCGGGCCCGACAGGCAGCCATCAGTGCAGTCTCCCCCTGCGCGTCTCCCTCATTCACGTAAGCACCTCCCTCTAAGAGCAACCGAGTCAAGCGCAGCTTCCCCTGCCCCACTGCCCGCAGGAGAGCGTGCCCCTCGGCGTGCAGCATGGCCAAGGTGGTGGGTGGGAGAAAGGCAGCGGCTGAAACTACCAGAAGAAGAGGTGGAGAGGGAGATGCGGGACTAGGATGGGGACAGTGCCTAGAGGAGGATTGAGGCTCGGCAGCTACGGTGCTCCCTGTCAGAGAGATAGACCAACATTGACAGACACAGGCATAGAGACAAGACAGGGAATCATAGAGATACAGAGATTTGGAGTGGGTCACTGTGGCACACATGCCACTATGTCCCCCTAAATGCTTGTCTGAAAAGAGCTCGCGTGCACCCGCCCGCGATGAATGCTCGTGCAAGTGCGTGTGTGCACGCGCGGGAATGTCCGCACCCCAACCTTCACCCTCAGCCCCCAAGCCATTTCCAGTCACTGATTTTCCTCATCCTCTCTCCAAAATAGCTCTTGTCAGAGCGCAGACCTCCCCTCAGTAGCACCACTTCCCCCTTCCCACGCGCAAACCCATACATTCCCAGTGCCTTCCCCCTTTCCTCAGAGCCGCAGCTCTGGGAGGGGTCGCGGCTCGGGTCTCCAAGGGTCTTAAACTGGAAGAGGGAAGAGTCCAGAGTTCCCCTTTCTCCAGTTGTGTTCCCTATCTCCCGCTCCTTGCTCCCCTCCCAGGTGGTGTGCCCAGATACCTGTATGTCCGCAGGATCTCCTCCCTGCCAGGGCCTGGGCTGGAACCTGGACCAGGGTGCAGTCTGGGTGAAGAAGCCGGGTCCTTAAGCACCCACATGGTGAGGGTGGGCCTCTGTGGCCCCCACTGTATCTGTGCTCGAGCCTAGGCTCCCCTGCTCCAGATCCCTCCTCCCGTGCGCCCCGGGCGCAGCGCCGGCTCTGGGAGGGGGGGGGCGGAGCTCGGCGGAGCTATTTATAGTCGTGTCTCTGCGGGTGGGGGTGGCAGGCACCAAATCTGCTCCTTTCCCAATCCCCCATTAAACCCCCCCAGAAAACAAAACCCACTACCCCAGGTTTTCTAAGCCTGACTAACATATCTTAGCCACTTCAACCTAGCTATTTGTAGAATCCAGTCCCAAGTAGGGTATTTCTTCTCTCCCTAGCCCCCCCCAAGGCTATCTGCACAAATTCTAACTAGGCTTCCCCAGCTACCAGTTTCGAGGACTTGACGTGTTGTGGCTGTGTGCTAGACCTGACAAGTCACACATGACACAATTACACTCTCAAAGGTTGTTGGACCCAGACATCATAAATCCAAGTTCTATGAGAAGAGATACCAAGTTCCCCCGCTTAATGTGTACGTATTTGGATATACAGGGTCTATAAAAGACCCCAGCGTAGAGCTCTGGTGTCTGGTGTATACCCTTACTTCCTAAAGGAAGCACAAAGTTACAGAGATGTGGAACTCAGTCCTTCCGGGTTGGTCTCTTAACCAGAACTGGGGAAGGTAGGTGTGGACGCAGGTCGTTTTTTGGACATAATAAAATAAATCTTTAATTCCTTTCCTCTTATTCTATCTCGGGGTAGGGGGGTGGGGGTGGGAGGAAGCAATGAGGCAGCTAGGGAGAGGCTGAAAACAGTCTGTGTATTAAAAGGTTTTTATCTCCCTCTGATTCTGTATTTCTTCCTCCTTTGTACTTTGTCAATCTTCCTGGCCATCTCCCTTTGCATTTTTTTCTCCTCTCTGTCTCTGTCTCTCTGTCAGTCTCTGTCACTGTCTGTCTCTTTCCCTCTGCCACCTGCCCTGTCTCCATGGTTACCATGACTCCCATCTGTGCTGTTTGGGAATAAGTATGTGTCCAGCTGGGAGGTAGCATGGAAAGTAGGGGATTTGGGGAGGATCTATAGGACTTGGAGAGATTCATATGATCTCTAGAGCAACTGGGAGAGGGGGCTGACAGTTATTAAAAAAAAAAACAAACAAACACAATCCAGGGATTCAAAGGATTGAATGTTAGGGAAGTGGAGTCATTCTACAGCTTGATTTCACCCTTAGGAGTCCACTGTTATTCTCACTCCCCAGGCAAGTAATTCTTAGGTCTAACTTCCAGTTTCAGCCCGAGCTGTCTATTCATCATTCACAGAGAAGGAGAATATGGTAGGGACCCTCTTGTCCTTAAAATACTTCCTTATATATGTCCAGGAAAAGCAAGAGAGCAGTGGAAGAGAGACTGGGAACCCAGGAATCCTGTCTCCTGCCACACCAGTCTTGGTTTCCTGATCTTCAATCTCTCTGTTCCCCCTCTTGCCAGCTCTCACTGACTCTGCAGCAACCCACAGAAAGGTATTTTTAGCCAGGAAGTGAGGGGGGAGGATTCAGTGCGTGCAGAATTTAGAGAAAGAAGGGTGGTAGATGGGAAAGGAGTAGGGCGGGAGGCGGGACATTCTGCAGCAGCCGGCTGAGCAAGACTGATCTCTGAAGGGCTGATTTTGGGGAGACTCCTTGGGAAAGGCCCGCCTTGTGGGAGCGCTTTAAATTTTGTGATATTAGGGCAACCCTCGGAGCTCTTGGCTCTCACATTCTGGAGCTCCTCCACCACGGCTGCATCATACCAAAATAACTTGACCCCACTGTCTCGGTTCCCCAATCTTTTCACCGTTCTCAATGTGCCCGGATTCCCAAAGCCCACACAAATGTATTACAACTCACGGCCCTACCTCCTTATCTGCATGTGTGCGGACGCCCCGCCCGGCTCCCCTTCCATTGGTTCTGAGAACTCACCAATAGGGATGGCAGTGAGGTGGGCCTAAAATACAGCGGACCGGCTGACCGGACGCAGGCTTGGCGGCTGCGTGGGTACCGTGTGGGGGAGGGGTTCCAGGTAAGAACTGAACCGAGGACCCGCGGTACCCGGCCTGCTGCTCGGTCTGTTTTACCCCTTGCCCGCTCGCAGGCTCTGGGGCAGAGGGAGGACCGAAGCAACCACGGGTCAGCTTCCTCCAGCCTCCCGACTGCTCCCCCGCCCCCCCCCCCCCCCGCGCTCCCTCCTTCCCAGTGTGTGCGTGTATGTGTGAGTGCTTGTGTGTATGTGTGCGCGCGAGCGGGTGGTCTGGGTGTGGGGGTGAAGAAGGAAAGTGTGCGTGTGTATGGCGTTCTTCATAAAATATCATGTTTTAGAGCTGGAAGGGGCATCAGTTATCTCCACATTTTACAGATGAGTAAACTGAGTTAGAGCCCCATAGAGGTTAAGTGACTTTACCAAGCCACCAAGGGAGGAGGTAGTAGAGTTAGGATTTGAACTCGTGTTCGGTGACACCAAATCCAGCACTCTTCCCCTCCACCACGAAGCTCCCTCCCTGGTTGCCCTAGCAACCTGGACCTCCCTTTTCTTCTTTTGAAAGAGAACCATCCTCCCCACTGACCAATCCAATATTAGATCATTGAATAACAAGATCTAAAATCATGGAGATTTTACAGATGAGGAAACTGAAAGGCAAGTATTAATTCCAACTCAAGTCCCCTGACTCAAATGCTCTTTCTGGCTATATGCCTAAACCCTAAGCCAGTTGCAGGGATTCAGAAGAATCATAAAACACAACCCCTGACCTTCGGGACTTTACAATTCAATTGGAGAGACTGGATCAAAATGCATGGAAAAAAAAAACCATTGGAGATACAAAATCTGTAAGGACAGCATATAATCAAGAACCATCTTTTGTGATTCAGACTAAATGCAATGGTGGGGCTGGAGGCAACAGTAAGGATTATTAGAACTAGACAATAATGAGAGATCAGTTTGGATTGGCAAGGTGGGATGGGATTGTGGAAGTCCTTATCTGATTTAAGAATTAATCCTTTAGGGCAGAGGTGTCAAACATGAGGCCCATGAGAACACTCCCTGGTACTGTCCAAACCAGATTGAAATGGAAGTGGGAAATATTTAACAAAAAATAAATAAAAATATAATAGTATTTAATAAATACTAATAATAAATAAATAATATTAATACGTGGTTTCCAAAGTCAGTATGTGGCCTTGTAGGGATCCTTATGTACATATGGTTTAGTGCCCCAATATCTACTTGAGGCAAATACTAGGTTTCTAAGACTATAAATTGCAGAACAGTTAGTTACCTGTCTTCATTGGTAAAGGGAATTTCCTCAACAGGAGTTCGTTATCCTGCTGAAATGGAAGGTCTGGAAGAAGCCCTCCCCCCAAAACCTAGCAACAGCATAATCATAATCACCAGTAATAGCCAATATTTGTGTAGCCCTTGAAGGCTGGTTTGCAAAGCACTGCATATACATTATCTAATTTGATCTTCACAGTCTCGTGAGGTAGGCTCTGCTAGCATGTTCCAAAAAACTCCTTGGAAGGAGTATTGCATCTGAAATCAGAAAACCTGGTTTCAGATTCTGACTCTGATACTACCTGTGTGGCCTTGAGCAAGTCACTTCATGGACCTAGTTTCCTCATCAGTAAAATGAAGGGAGGGAGGACTGACTTGTTAGTTTCTCCAGTCACTTCCTGCTCTAAAGCATTTATTCTGTGAAGGAAGATGCCTGGCTAGTAAGTATTAAAGCTAGAATTTTGAGTAGAGTGTGTTTTCTCCTATACCATGAATTGGACATTGGAAGCAAAGAAACCTAGTTAGAAGACTATTGCAGTAATCCAGGCCTAAGATGGTAAGGGCTTCAACTGAGGTGGTAGGAGGAACAAGAGGTAGATTTGAGATATCACAAAGAAAAATAACAAGGACTTGGTAATAAACTGAACATAGAAAGCAAGGGGAAAGGGAGGGATTAATGAACACAGGCAGCAATGTGATATGAAAATATAATTTTTTTTGATTCTGGGATAAAGCAAACAAAACAAAATAAAACATAACATTTAGGAGGTAGGCAGGTTTTAGATGAGTGGGTGGTAGGTGGAAGAAAAAAGCTAATGGAGTACCTGGAACCAAAGACCCTTGGCTTTCAGCATAGTGGGGGATCTCATCAGTCTTACAGTGTGTCTTCATTTTTCTCTTTATCAGGCTTCTCCCATCTGATCTCTATACAGCCAGGCCCCCCCTACGATGGCCAGCCGGGGTGGGGGCCGGGGCCGGGGCCGGGGTCGAGGTCAGCTCACCTTCAACATGGAAGCTGTGGGCATTGGGAAGGGCGATGCTCTGCCCCCTCCCACTCTCAAGCCCTCCCCACTCTTCCCTGTGAGTGCTCATACTTGTCCACCAAGACTCATCATTCTAGCTTGGCAGTAATCAGCTGTTCTCCTTCATGACTGCCCACAGAAAATCACAGAATCCTAGAAGCTGGCTGAGCCCTCCTGAAATCCTTTTCATCCTCCTTTCTCTATATACATTCTCCAGGGAAGGAAATGCCATGTCTTATCTTGCTACGTCCCTAGACTCCCCACACTTTTTAGGGGGCCTTTGAAGAGAACCAATCTCTTTCCTGCTATAATCTTAGCCCCTCACCTTCCAACTCTACAGACAGATAGACATACCCACACTCCCCTCATCCTTTGTTTTGAACTCTGTGGTGGTGATAAAGGAGACCCTCTCTCTTCCAGATAGTCCCTGCCATACCCCTCAAATACAGCTTTCCTTTCCCACTCTGAAAGGCTCTCCAGTCCACTCTTACCCTAACCATTCTGACCCCTGCCCTTCCTACTCTCACCTAGCCCCTGGAATTCCGTCCAGTGCCACTACCCTCAGGAGAAGAAGGTGAGTATGTTCTGGCCCTGAAACAGGAGCTACGTGGGGCCATGAGGCAGCTTCCCTACTTCATTCGTCCAGCTGCACCAAAGAGAGGTCAGTTGGAATTCCATTCTTTTGTCTTGAATAGGTCCAGTGTATATAGCAGCTCTCTACCAGGCAGTGGGTGGAGAGACAAAGGAAAGAGACAAATATATACAAAGAAACAGATACATATAGCTGTAAGTGTAGAGACACACATATGTGAAACAAATGCATATATCTCTATTTACATACACATATATGTGTGTTTGTGTCTATAGTCTATATTTGTATGTGTATATATGTATATTTCTACACATACATTTTAATGAGAATGATACAGTCCATAGCCTTGAAGACCTCACAATCCAAAGGAGAATAATACAGTCTTTGTCCTTGGAGTACCCTCAGCTTAGTGAAGGAAAAATCATATATACATAGGAAATAAGTTTAAGACCACTTTACAAAGTGCCCTAGTTCAATGCTTGGTTAACCATAGGCATAGAGGAGAGAAGAGGCATGGCTAAATCAGAATGTCAGGTAATCCATAGTCTTCCTTTGGGCATTGGCACACATATTTCCTTCCTTAATTATGCTGTAGGCCGATGATAAATGTAGTTTGTGTTCTCTGAGCAGACATGGAATGATAAGGTAGACAGCCATCCCAGGTGTGTGCTATAGGTGGGGCAAGCTTAATCCTTCTTGAGCTCCAAAGTTGGCCGTTCACATTAGTCAGGAGTTGGTTATGTAGACCAGAAATTGAGATGTAGTGCTTCTGAGTGCATGGGGGGAAAGGGGCCATCAAAGACAAAAGTACTTGGAACTGAGTAGATTGATTATTCTTGGAAGACTTGAGTTTTAAGCCAGGGTTCCCTAAATAACGAGGGAGGAATTTTGGCAAGCTTGAGTAGTACATTCCAGGAAATATTTAGGAATGAGTCAAGACATTAGGGGCATATTAGTCTAGTTGGAGTAAAGACGTCCCCTTTGTATTCCCCTATAGTGCTTTGTACAATGTTCCGTAGAATACAACTAATCAATAAATATTTAATGAATAAATGAATGAGTAGAGTCTTTGTTGAGGGAGTAATGAGAAATGATTCTGGTGACTTTGGGAAGTTAGTGGAAGAGCCTTTAAATATTTCTGAAGCTCTGAGTGTTATTAGGACAAACGACAGAATGCCTAGGTGCTTTGGAACCTTCATCCCCAAGCACCACCACTCCCTTTGGGGGCCTTGAAGGGAAGAGGCCTCTGATTTCTGGTATCTAATCCTTCAGATGTGGAGCGTTATTCAGACAAATATCAGATGTCAGGACCGATTGACAGTGCTATCGATTGGAACCCTGGTATGTGATGGACCCCTTCTGAAATCCTTTCCTCAAAAATCTCCAGAAATTCCTCCCCTCCCCAATTCTTCCAGACACTTCTTAACTCTCCTCAAACCCTCCCAGACATTCAGACACTCCCCCACGAACTCATAGGGCTGACTGAGTGCCCTATAAACCTATTCCCCTCCTATTCCCAAATCCTTGTGGGACATACCTCCTTTTCTGTCAGATTGGTCCTCGTGCCCCCTCTTTCAGCCTGGATGGCCCACTAACCTCTATTTCCTTCCCCCCTAGATTGGAGGCGTCTTCCCAGGGAGCTCAAGATACGAGTTCGAAAACTACAGAAGGAACGTGAGTGTTGTTAAGTGACTTGGGGGGAGCCTCCTGCAGGCTTCTGGAGAGCATAGAAACAGCTGACTGAGTGGCCCTCTCCCTCCCTCTGCCCCATACAATCTATCATATTGGCCACTCAGGGGCAGCAGAGTTCCATTGCTGAATTGGCTTGCCTAGGCAAGGAGGTGGGAGGGGGGAGCAAAGTCAGAGCAGAATTCTCAATCTGATGTTCCATTCACTTCTTCCTTCCCTTCCCCCACCAGGGACAACCATTCTGATCCCCAAGAGGGCCCCTAAAACCCCAGCAGAGAAAGAAGAAACCATTCAAAAACTGGAGGTGAAGAGAGAATGTGTGTGTGTGTGTGTGTGTGTGTGTGTGTGTGTGTGTGTGTGTGTGTGTGTGTGTGTGTTGGGGTGGGGAGTTGAAGTGGTGAATAAGGTAAGAAATAGGAAGGGAGAAAAAATTATGAACCCAGCTGGGTCTTGGGTCCAATCCCTTCTTCCATCAACACCTCCTACTTTATTTTGCCCCTGAATCTTCCTCGTGTTTCATCCCAAAAGACCTTGGAGAAGAAGGAAGAAGAAGTGACTTCAGAAGAAGAAGAAGAGAAAGAAGAAGAGGAGGAGAAGGAAGATGAAGAGGAGGAGGAGTACGATGAAGAAGAACATGAAGAGGTGAGAGATCTCTCTTCACCACAGCCCCTTCTCTCTCCCTACAAAGGGTGTCAGACTGCCTCAGAGGGTTGGGGAGATGGGCTACTAGAGGACTTAAGTCATCTGGAAGGACTGAGGCTGAAATAATGTAAGGCTTCCTAACCATCTTTGCTGTTCCATGTTATTCCATGCTTTTTTCTAAAAGATGACTGTGGGTAACCTCGGCAAAGCCTGAAATGACAGATAAAAGTGGGAAAGGCATTCCTCACTCTTCCTTTTTACCTTTACCTTCCTCCCCTTTCAGGAGACAGATTACATCATGTCATATTTTGATAATGGAGAAGATTTTGGAGGTGACAGTGATGATAACATGGATGAAGCAATTTACTGAGGAAGAACCTTGTATTCCCACTACCTGAATGACTGAGAGACTGTTCTAGCCATCTATGGTCATGGGCACACCATCCTTCTAAACCCAGCCAGAGACAAGACATGCCTCCTTGAGGGGAGGAGCAGAGATCTAGTGGCTGTGGATAGCTCTACTCCCCCAGTTATGGTGGCTGGACCTTACCTCTGTTGCTTTGGAGAAGAGGTAAAGGGCTGATTATTATTTTTTTTTTTTTATGATTTTATACCTTGAGGGAAAGGAGAGAGGGAAGAGTCTGTAGAAGTTACAACTTCCTTCTCCCTTTCCCCTACCTACCTGTTCCTACCCTGTATAATTTTCTCTTTTTGGAGAATATTGGGGTTGGGAAAAAGTAGGGATGAGGCCAGTTTTATAATAAAGTTTTGTTCTCTGTATTTGCCTTTTGTACTCCAGAAAAAGAGGAGGTGGGAGGGAGGAGGCATATAACTGGAACCTTGTCCTAGCTGGGATTACCATTGGTTTTAAGTCCCTATTACTGTCCAACTATATTTTATGGTGAGATGGCCCATCTTGCTCCTCCTATTCCTGTTTTCTCCCTTCCACCACAGTAAGATACATATCTCTACCGCATCCATCCACCCACTGGAACATTATTTTGAAGGTACATGCAATGACACTGACCCTTGGACTCCCCTTTTCCCAGGAGAATCTGCTTGTTGACTGTTTACAGGAAAAGGCACAGCCAGTCTTCCCTTTCCCATACTTGTCTTTGGTTTCGTTCTTGTTTAGAAGAAATAGCTGCTGTTCTTTAGGGGAGGAGGGAAGGAAAGGGCAGGTGCTAAGAACTGAGACCTTCCTCTCATATCCCTGGGCAACCTCGATTCAAGGTTTTCCCCTGGCTTAAGTGCCTCTCCCTCCCAATCCCCCCGTGTGTTGTTCTCCTGATGCAGGAGCTCAGTGACTTCCTGTCCTCTGACCTCTCACCATCCCTGAACCCCTTCCTTTCATCGCCCCGCCCCCCCCCCCCGTAAGTTGCTTTTGCAATGGGGGAGGGGAGTGTCGAGGGATACTCATAGAGATGCTCTCGCCCACGCTGCTCTTCCCCCCCACCCCGAGGGTGAGTCATTTCCTCAAAGCCTTGATTGGCTAATGAGGGAGTCCCAAGTTATTTTATTGGTCGGGGCAAGTGGACATACAGCAGCCACGAGCTCGTAGCGTGAGCTGCCTGGGGACTGAAACTAAAACAGATAGGAAAATAGAGATAAAATAGAAATCCCTCTGAGCCTACAAAAGGGAGTATGGGGGAGAGACTGAGACAAGAGAGACCCTTATTAGCACTGAGAGACCCGTCTTATTAGCACTGAGTCCTAACTGCGCCCTGGGCGACCAAGACAGGCAAGCTTGTGTATTGAATAATACACATAATTAATAAAATATAAATAAATAAATAAAGCACAAAAATAAATTTTGGACTCTGGTGGGGTGGAGATGGGGGCGAAGAGGGGATTCTATGACTCAGGGCATCCGGAGGGTTGAGACTGGATGCTGAGGTAGCAGGATCCTTATTGTGGGGTTCCAGAAAACCCCACAGGATGGGTACAAAAGTGGGTGTGGAGTAGGAAGAGAGGGGAACTGAAGAAGGAAACAGGAACTAAAACTGTCCACTCGGGAGTCAGTGGGGTAGCTGGGATTAGGATTCAGAGCTTTTGTGATTACCACGGCATTTCTCTGGGTCTCTTTTGCACATAGTGGTTCTTTCTCCTGTAGAGGAAGGGAAGGGAATAGACATTTATACAGCACCTACTGTGTGCCAAGCACAGTGCCAAGTGCTCTTACAAATATGGTCTCATTTGATCCTCACAAACAACCCTGTGAAGTAGATGCTGTGGGATGGAGCAGGGCGAAAGGGCGGTGGAGCAGCATCTCACTGAGACTTCCTATAACTGTCCTCAGCCCACGACCTCCTTCTTTCAGGCAACAAAGATTTCCTGCTCAGGGCAAGGCACTCAAGGAGAAATCAAGGGGTAGACAAAGATAGTGATCCTGTCTCTGTCCCATTTCTAATCAACTGCAATATATCTGGGTCTGCACTGGGGACATGCCCTTCCTCCTCCTGTCTGATATGCATTTGGGGAATATGGAAGGGCCTAGGTTCCTCCCAGGGCTCCCTTGGGTTCCTCCTGAAGGTGTCCATCCAGGAAAAGAGAAGATTAAGGGGTAGAAAGAGAGTAGACGGTAGGGGAGCTAAGGGTTAGCTAGGTGATATTTTACTATGATTCCTCAGGTCCTCCATCCCTATGACCTGAGGAGTGTCCTGCCTTGCAGTCTGGCTTCAGCAGCCTTTTAAGCAGTTTCTGGGGCTCAAATATCTAACCTTTCCAATCGATCCTTCACAAAAATGCCAAAATATTTCTAGAGCATGGATCTGATCAGATCCTCCTGCCTGGCAAACTATTTGGCTCACCATTACCTCTCTCCCAAATCAAATGCAAACTCCTCTATGGCAGGTCACGAACTGGCTTCAGCTGACCTCTCCAGGTTCATTACTCTCCTTTATGCACCCTATGGTGTGGTTAAACTGGCTGCATTGCTGCTCTTCACACACATTCATCTCCCACCTCAAAGCCTTTTCATAGGCTGTGCTCCCCTTGCCTCCTTACCACCACCCACCTACAGTTCTTTGTGTCTTTCAAAGCTCAGCTCTAATGCCACTTCCTCCATGAGGTTTTCCCTCACCTTGGAAGCTGCTAGTATGTTCTCCAAGAAATTACTTTGAATGAATTTTAAATACATTTATTTGTGTTTAGAGACAACATGGGGGGTGGTAGATAAAGGAGACCTCTTTAGTCAAGAAGACTTGGGTTCAGGTCCTTCCTCTGACTGACCTTGGACAAGCTCCTCTCAGTGGTCCCAGGAATCTCTCTAAAACGGTAAATTATAGAGTCTTCAGCTCTACAGGGAGTTTCCTCACTGGGAATTTCCAATGCCAATGCAACAACAACAACAACCATTTTCTTACAGGCTCCACTTTGCTTTGGCTGCCCTTCCTGGTTTCAATTCCACAAAACAAGATACCCCTCCCAGGATAATAAACTCATTACCTCTGATCTCACCACCTGGCCACTAACTTAAACCTCCCACAGCCTCTTCCCCACCTCTGATTGGAGGACTGGAGAGTAGACTACCACACTCCTCCCAATGCTTTCCTCTAGAGAGGGCAGAAATTGGACTCTCAGATCACTCCACTCAATGAAACAAGGTACCTCCTGACGTTCCCTGCCCTCACTCCCATTTCTGGGCTTCTTTTGTGTGTTGTCTCTTCCTCTAGACGTTAAGTTTGTTGAGGGTAGGGATTTTCTTTTTTGTTAATCGTATTCCCAATGCTTGGTATAGTACCTGGTACACAGTAGGCACTTAATAAATGTTCATTGGATTGGGTGCATGTTGTCTCCCTGGATAGAATGTTAGGCAGGGACTGTTACATTTTGCCTTTATTCCCAGTGCCTGGTATAGTGTATCCATTTGTAAGTACAGAGGTGATGTGGTGGAATGGATAGATAGCTGGTCTTAGAGACAAAAGACTTAGATTTACGTCTAGCCTCTGACATTCTCCATGTGACTCTGGGCAAATCACTTAGTTTCTCAATGTCCTAGGCAGCTCTCTCCAGGACCATAAATTTCTGAGAAAATGCCAACCTGCAGTGATAGAGGGAGTTCTATATACTCATGAAATCACAGGTCCAGTGCCTGGCTTTGGTACTTACCAAATGTTGATAATCTCAATAACTAAGAGAAAAACATTCATGATATATAACTGTCCCAATGCCAACTGGCAGGTAATCTGGTTTGTCCAAATCATACAAAAGGCTGGTCAATCTCCTAAAGTTTTCCAAGAAAGTATAATCACCAACGATAATTTTGTTCAATATGCTTTCAATGAATTTTTCATCCATTTCCCTTCAGTTTCTGAAGAAAGAATCTAAAACTGAGGTGTAAGGCCTGGTGATATAAGACCTTAGAATAATAAACATCTCAGAGTTGGAGGGGACCTCAGATCATCAAGCCCAGTCTGTGCCTAAACAGGAATCTCTAACATCTCTAGCAGCCACAGCCAGTGATTAAGTATTCATCACCTGAGGTTCAAAGGTTTAGGGATCAAGAACTAGAAGGGACCTCACTGGCCCTCTAGTCCAATACCCTCACTCTACAAATGAGGAAACTGATACCCAGTATAGTTAAGTGGCTCCAAGGTCACCCAAAAGTGGCATAGTCAGGATTCAAACTCAGGTCTCATGACTTTGGTGATCTTTCTACTGAATCTCTTTCTCACAAGTAGCCTGCCATTTTTGGACAGCTCTTATTGTTAGGAAATCTGTCCTCATATGGAGCCAATAATGGTCTCCGTGCAGCTTTCACCCATTGCTCCTGGTTCTGTTCTCTTCTATTAAGCAAAACAAATCTAATTCACCTTTTACATCGGTGGTGTAAAGCTCAAATAGAAAATCCCCATGTAAAGATCTCTGCAGGCTGCATATTAAATTGGTTTTAAAATGCAACATTTTCTATGTTTTTATTTATTTTATTAAACATTTCCCACTTGCATTTTAATCTGGCACGATGGTGCAGACCCTGTCTCTGAAACCTCTGATCTCTGTGACAGTCATTCAAATGCTTAACAGCTAAATGGTTACCCCACCAACACCCCCATTCCCAGCATTTTCCAGACTAAATATGCCTATTTCCTTTAATGTTTCCTCATGGTATAATTTTTGAATATCCTTACCATGCTGCCTTTTTCTGGATCCTCTCCAGCTTGTCAATATCCTTCCTCAAATGTGACATCCTCAAATGGACACAGTATTCCACGTGTAGTGTGACCAGGACTGAGCACAATAGAACTATCACCTCTTATTCGGTATGCTATACTTCTATTAATTAATATTATTATTCTATATAATAACATTATATATTAGATAATATTATTATGCATAGTATAATATTACTATATGTAATATTATTAATATTAGCCTAAGATCAAATAAGATGTGTTTTTGTTGGGGGTGCTGTTGTTGTTGTGGCCAAATCACTCACAATGAGTTTATAGTTCCTTGTAACCCCCAGTTTGGTTATTTGTTTTTAAATGAATTGTGGCCTAATCACTTGGTACTTGCATAATTTATGTTTTAAAAACATTTCACTTATTTTTATTACATTATTAGTTAATATTTTTATTAAGTTATTGTCAGCCCAGCCTTCTAGCCTCTCAAGATCTTTTTAGATCTTTGATAACACAGAAGAATACAAAGACAAAAGAGAAAGGCAAAAATTAACATTTCTACCCTCAAAGAGCTTCCATCCTACCCAGGGACAACATACAGAAATGTATATATAATAAGGGCAAGAGAATTTGTGGGTGGAAGGCTTTTGTCACTGGGGGAAGTCATAAAAGGCTTCATGTACAAGGTAGCATTTAAACTGAGTTTGGAAGGAAATCAGCGATTCTTCGAGAGGAGAAAGTGGATTCCATCCATGGGTTTTAGCCAGTCAGTGCCAAAGCACAGATGAGTGAGATTCAGTGCCCTGAGAGAGGATCAGTAAGAAGGGCAGTTTGGCTGGACAATAGTGTGTGAAGGGAAGTAATTTATCATGAGATTAGAAAGAGAGTTTGAGGGCCAAGTTAAGAAGAGTTCTAAATGCCAACTTTTGTGGCTGTTCAGTTGGGTTTGATTCTCTGTGACCCCATTTGGGGTTTTCTTTGCAAAAATGCTAGAATAGTCCGCCATTTCCTTCTCCAGCTCATTTTACATACAGACGAGGCCAAAAAAAGTGACTTGCGCAGGGTCCTACAGCTAGTAAGTGACTGGGGCCAAATTTAAGCTCTGATCTTCCTGATTCTGGGTCCAGCACTCTATCTACTGAGCCGGCTAATTGCTCTCGTTTTAAGGCTTAGAAAGTATTTTACATATATTATCTTGTTTGCTTTTCACAACAATTTTGTGGGGTAGATGCTGAATGTATTCTTTTTATAATATTTGTTTTATAGTTATTATAAGGTTTGTTGAAATAAAATGGTCACCCATTTACAAAGAGTCAAGATTTCAACCTAAGCCTCTCCCCTCTGCAAGACCAGGATTCTTCCCACTATGCTGCACTGATCTTAGATGACTAGGGTGAGACAAGAGTTCAGGGGTTAGGAAGATGAGGGATCTGGAGGGTTAGAGGTCAAATAGAGGGGTTATTTGGTCACTCTCATGGAGTTATCAGAGGACATTTTAGACCAGAGGTGTGGAACCTGCAGCTTTCAGGTCACATGTGTACCTCTAGGTCCTCGGGTGTCGTCGGATCCTTTCCTGGGGCCTTCCGGACGACACGTGGCGGGGATCGACGAGCAGAACAAAGCACACTTACACAGCAACTCAGGGGGCAACTCCAACTTTATTTCCTGCTCTTCTACATATATAGCCTATCCTACGAAAGCACTTTCCATTTTGGCTCTTGGCCAGTTACAACACCTTTTGCCTTTTAAGGTCAAGCACACCTTAACCCAGGGACTCTTATCTCTCAATTTCTACCTGGAGCAAGGATATTCCTTGTGGGCCCGGATGTACATCGCTCCTTAGAACAAGGCGGGGTCAGCTGGGGGCCTAGCAGTCCCTCAAGTGCCTAGAGGGTTAATGGGGTCGAGAGGCTTTGCCATCATCGCCTAAGCCCAGAGGCAGTGCCGTCACAGGTCCAGGGACCTCTCAAGGGCACTGAGGTAAATCCACGTTGGCTCTTCCACACTCGGGTGCAGCCTTCTGACTGAGACCAAGTTTTACAGAACAAATCCTTTTATTAAGAGCATTTGTTCTGTGAAGTTTAGATTCCGTCAAAGGGCTGCACTTGAGGACCTAGAGGGTCACATGTAACCTCGAGGCTGCAGGTTCCATATCCCTGGCCTACAAAGTTTCTTCCCCTCTTAAGATCCATGACAGCTAAAGATACCAGAGTCAGGCATCTAGCCAGACACCTCCAAGAACTTGCTGGTTGACCATCTGACTAAGAAAAGAGAAGGTATAGGTGGTTAGCAATTCTATCCCCCTAAAAAAGAGTTGGGAAGAGGCCATGTACTCTAAACTCCCTAGGACTCAGGGGTCAAACAATTCCCCAACTACTGAGAAACAAAGGGTCAGTAAGTGGCCAGGATTTGGTGCTGCAGTTGGGAAGCAGTTGGGAGTGGGGTGTGGGGAGGGAGGATGGAGAGGATGATGGAGTATTTTCCATTTCTCCTCACGTAATTTACTTGGCTAGAGGCCCCCTTCCTCCTCTTCCAGGGGTTGTGGAACATTTAGGAATGAATTAGACAAGAATAGCCCAGCCAGTTAAATCTGGCCAGACTGGGCCTGACCTTTCCTCTACTGACCTTTCCTCTACTAACCTTTCCCCTACTAAGCACTATTCCTTCAATACCTCTATGAGACCCCAGAACAGAGAGAAGAAGCTTTCCAATGACACCATAGAGATACCTCCCTCTAATTTCTACTGTACCTGAGTTTAGCTCTCTACATGGGAGAAAGAGGTTTCACCACCACCTTCCAGAGTGGACATTAAGTGAAGAGATATTGAAATGATCATTTTATCCTTCTATTCAACCAACCAGATATACAGAATCTGAAGAACTTAACTCAGAATCCCTTGAGGAATCTAAGCTTAGGGTAAGCATCTAGGAATTGTTAATATTACACCTAAAATTCGCTGCCCCTGGGAAGGTGGTATGTGAGCAGAGGCCTTGGTCGTTAACTTCTTTAGATCAAGGACTGAGTTTTGCCTTTCTTTGTATCTCTAGCACTTAGCAGAATGCCTGGTACAAAGAAAGAGCTTAATTAATATTTTTTGACTGACTTGGTTATACCATCATTACTGCCTCTTCTTTGATGCAGAAGATGTTTTCTTATTCTCCTGTAACTGAGACTTCACCTGCTCATGACGCTCCTTCCCCACCATGAGCCAACCCTTATGACTTGATTTCTCTTTCTGAACAATGGAGGAGGGGAAGAGAAAATACCTGGTTCTTCCTTTCACCACCTCCCTTTCCACCCAGGATTCAATGGGCTAAATTGAAGCAGAAAGCAAGGAGATTGGACATTAGAAAACATTTCTCAAAAGTAAGGGGAAACTCCTTCTACCCTGGAAAATATAGGAGAGAACATCTCTGGGTAGTTATTAGTTATAGTAAACAGAAGGGCCCAGGTGACCCCACTTCTTTGTTCCTCACCCTCCTATTAAGCTCTGAACATTGCTAGAGATTTAGTCACCTCTGGGGAAGAAGGTACTGCCCCAGGGTGGAGGGAGTCATAAAATAATAGCATCATAAAAAAAACTAGAGCTAGAAAGAATTCTAACCACTCTCTGATGTAGCTTTCTTATTTTGTTGAAGAGGAAACAGAAGGCAGAGGTGGGGAGTTGCCCTAGTAATTAAATGCTTCCTTTTCTCTAATTATCTGTGCCAGAGAGTGCTGACTGATGGGTGGGTAAAGTGCCAAAAATTTAGTGGGAAAAGTATAGGTGGTGAATTAATCATCTTTCTTGGTGTCAAGATGCAGCTTAGTTTAGCGGCTCGGAGTCAAGAAGATTTGGGTTTGGTTGTACTTCTGCAAAGATGATAACAGACAAAAAATAGGCTGAGGGAATCTGGGCACACTAAGACATTGGCCGGACCATGAATTTGTAATTATGTAAGAAAAGTATTTGAATTGTTCATATCCCAAGATGGTCAATGGCAGATAAAAAAAGGTGCAATACGTACCAAAAACACTAGTAGCAACTCTTCTTGTAGTAGCTAATAGCTAGAAACAGAGGAGGTACCTGTCAATTTTGTAGAAACAAATTGTGATATTTAAATGTGATGGAATGTTATTGAGGAAGTATGAGGAATTCAGAGAAACATGAGATTTATAGGAATTTATGCAGAGAGAGGAAAGCAGAATCAGAACAGTATAAGTACAATGGCTAAAATGTCATTGAAGAGGACATTAAAGGACAAAAGAAATAAAATCAAATGCAAAGATTAATATTCATGTCAGATGACTGATGTTGGAATATTCTTCTTTCCTCTCAATAGAGAGATGATAGATTAATGGTAAGAAATAGCATATGATTTGTCAGTCTCCCTGGCTAAATTGGAAGGTTTTGCTGAATGGTATCTTATCATTGTTATAGATAAAAGTTCCATTTGATTTGTGCCTGACCTGTGGTAGAGCCTTCTGAACTCATATTGGTCTGGTCAAACCATTATTGGACACACTGTACCTTGACATAGTGACATCATTTTGGTCCTCTTCAAGAATGAAATACAATAAACACCCTGAGGACTGTTGGTTTATTAGGAATTAATATAAAACATTAGTTATAGTAATAAAACATTATGCTGGTTAATATTTAACAACAGGCTTTCCTTCCAAAAAATGTTGACCCAACAAACTTTTAAAGTTTAATTTCTTAAGTCTAAACGGTTAAAAAAAAACCAAGAAATTTAGCTCTGATTTGTAGCATTGCCAATTTTCAAGGTATAAATGCTTACAATGAAAATTTGATGATTGACTCTCTCTAGCCAACTCTGTTAAAAAAAAAAGTGAGATAATGTACATGAAAGTGTTTATTAACTTTTGGTATATTAATTTCAACTTAGAGCCCTAGCCAATTGAAGTTCTAGTCTTAGCCCCCAAATGACCTGTGAAACTCAGTTAATTATAGACACCTCACCTCTTCCCCACTTGGCCTAGACCCTGGCCTGGGTCTCCTCAATCTCATACTACTTGCCCAACACTTGTTCAAACTTATCAGTGAGGATTTGACAGACACTGAACTGAACCAGACTAGGAGAGGGATAA
This sequence comes from Gymnobelideus leadbeateri, assembly GCA_011680675.1. Classification (NCBI taxonomy): domain Eukaryota; kingdom Metazoa; phylum Chordata; class Mammalia; order Diprotodontia; family Petauridae; genus Gymnobelideus; species Gymnobelideus leadbeateri. The sequence goes on from WOXC01003597.1 coordinate 46,183, forward strand.
GTCCATCTCTGCCTTAGTCTTGTTCTTTCTCAGTCCCTCTTTTCCATATCTCTGCCTCAAGTTCTGTGTCACTAGGTCCTGTTTCTTTGGGAGATCTTTGGATTCATGCTCTAGCCCACAAACTCCAGCTAAAATCAGACTATAGAGGGGAATTGTAGGGGAAATTTTCCTCTTTACTCCCTTTCCCTACTACTTGAAGAAATGGGGTGATGGGGGGAGACTAGAGTGGAACAGGCTTCTTAGATAATTGATGGGAGGGGACCTGGGAGATCAAAAGTCAGAGAAAATAAAGAAGTAGAAGGTGGGGGAATTGGACTGGCAGATAGACTCAGTCCTCTGTCAATCAACAAATGTTTATTGATTACTACATGTCAGGCACTGTGCTAACTACAAAGAAATACAAAAACAGTCTGTACCCTGAAGGAATTTGCATTTTGATGGGGGAGACAACATGTACAATAACCAGATGTTAGAAAACATACAGAAGATAAATTGAGATGGGAAGGTACTAGCCTCTAAGGGAACAAGGAAGGGCCTCCTGCAGACAGTGAGATTTGAGCTGAATCTTGAAGGAAGGCAGGGAAACTGAGGTAGAAGTAAGGGGGTGAGCATTCCAGAGAGGGGGACAGTCAAGGCAAAGGCAGAAAGGAGATGAAGTGTTTAAAGTTTAAAACTATTAGGCCATTGTAGCTGACCATAAAACGAGTGGAGAAGAGTAAAATATCACACTTGAAAGGTAGGAAGGGGTCAGATTATGAAGAGTTTTAGATGATAAATGAGTTTATATTTGATTCTGGATGTACTAGGGAAACACTGGAGGTCACTGAGCAGGGGACTGCCATGGTCAGACCTATCGTTTAGAAAAATCACCCTTGGCAGCTGAGTTGAGGATGGATTAAAGTGGGTAGAGATTTAACATAAAAAGACCAGTTAGAAGGTGTAATAGCCCGGGGGACAGTTGATGAGGGCTGAAATTTGGGTAGCCTGAATACGAGTAGAAAAAAGAGGACATATATGAGAGATGATATGAAGATAGAAACTGTAGCATTTGTTATTGGAATGGAAATTCAGGACACAAGTAAGGAATTAAAGATAACAACAAAGTTGGGAGCCAGAGTGATTGTGAGAATGGTGGGGTCCTTTTTAGTAATAGGGGAGTTTAGTGTTGGGGAAGGTTGGTGGGAAATAAATTGAGGTCTGTATTGGATGCTTTGAATTTGAAGTGTCTATAGGATATCTAGTTGGAGACGTCCAAAATGCAATTGGTGGTGACTCAGTTGCTTGATTAGTACAGGTGTTCTGGATATGCCTTTCTTTCATCCAATGAAGCTAGATATACCCTGGCCAGATATCCAATTAGCTACTCCCAAGAACCTGTTTTGTTTCTTGACCAATATGGGAGAAGATCTGGGAAAGGCAGAATGACCAATGGCTATATCACCAAACAAGGAGTGGAAAATGTCATATATCACACTTCAGGAGAGCATAGTGGAAAGACCTCATATTGGACCTCAGGAGACTAAACCTAGGACAACGCATGACTTCTGGCTCAGATTTGTTTTCCTCATCTGGGCAACTGGGTAGTACAGCGTAGCCTGGAATCAAGAAAACCTGAGTTCAGATTTGGCTTTGGACACTTACTAGCTGTGTTACCCTGGGCAAATTCTGTCTGTCTCAGTTTCTTCATCTGTAAAGTGAGGATAATAACAGTACCTGCTTCTCAGAGTTGGTGTGTGGGTAAAATGAGTTAATATTTGTAAAGCATTTAGCACAATGCCTGGTACAGAGTAGCTTGTTTTTTTTTTAATCTGGAAAATATCAGGTCAAAATAGGTGATTTGGAATTATAAGGAATTTGTAATTCTAAAACCAGTGATTCTATCTCTGGCTCCTTTCCTCTGCTTGAAACCCTAGGAACCAAGAGAGGAAAAGTGTAGAAAAAAGAGGAAAGGTGAGAAGCCATGATGCCTGGTTTGGTTGGGGGAAAGAGGTAAGGTAAAGATAAAATTCCAAATTGGAAATAGGTATAATCATGTAGCTTCCATGCCCAGATTTTTTTCAAAGACAAAAGGACAAGTGATACTGGGAAACGCCTCCAATCCACCCCCACCACTTAGCAGGTGATCTTGTTTTTCCGAAAGCTCGGTCCCAGGCTACATCGTTATTTCCAACCTTTTGTCCCGCCAGTGACCTTTCCTCTACTTCCCACAGCTCACTGAAGCCCAGTGCCTAATATCCACAACCTCTGCCCCAGGTATCCCCTCTTCCTTGCTCCATGCATACACAGGGGTTTAGCGAGGCAGTGGGGTGCAGGAGGGGCCGGAGAAACTTTTCTAGGACAGAGCAGAGAACGGAAACTCAAGAAACAAAAAGAAAATCACCGATGATTAGGGATTCACTGGCTCTAGAAAGACCAGGTGGGGCTGTGGTCAGATTCATTTTCATTCTCAGTTCTTTCCTCTTAAGCTCACTGTATCTTCCCCCTCACAATTGGGGGGTTGGATATGGCCTAGAAAGCATGCACTGGGGGAACTGAGAACCAAGGGCTAAAGGATATTAAAGATTAGTGTGAATGGAATTAGATATAAGAAGAGGACCAGGAGAAGGGAAGGTGGCTGTGTGATTGACCAGAATTTAGATGGAATAAGCAACATCAGAGTAGCTTTGTGGCTACAACGAGCAGATGAGAGGAGCACAGTTCTCATGACCCTAGGCCTCTCCCCCACCCCCTGGAATCTTCCTTCCATCTAGCTGCCTAGTGGACTAAAGATATCATGGCTGGGCAGTCAGCCATTCATTTCCAAGAACTTGTTTACAGGCCATTTGACTCATTGAGGAAGAGAATGGTAAGCTGCAAAATCACCTAACAAGGAATTTGAGGACCAGTAGGAGGCAAAAAAGGTCAGGACCTAAACTAGGGGTGGGGAACCTGTGGCCTTGAGGCCATATGCCACTCTTTAGTCCTCAAGGGGGGCTCTTTGGCTGAATCCAGACTTCACAGAACAAATGCCCTTAATAAAAGGATTTGTTCTGTAAAACTTGGCTCAGTCAAAAGGCTGAACCCAAGGACCTAGAAGGCCACATGTGGCCTCAAGGTCTCAAGTTCCTTAAACCATAAAGTTTAGAGATTAAACAATCTTTCCTGTAATGCCTCCTTCTTCCCTTACCCCCCTTACTTGGAGATGCTCAGGTAATAAATTGGTCTGAGTTCAAATTGACAAGTTTCTATCTATTCCCTTCTTACATAAAATGCCTAGCAAAGGACTGGACAGGAATAGCTCGGTAAACTAAGACCTCTTAGCTTTGGTTTCAAGGCCTCTCCTCTGATCTCTCTCCTTTACTCATTCTAGTCTTTTCTGACACAGAGTTCTGGAGTAATGCCACTGAGTAGGTAGCTTTCCTTTTATTACTTTAAATAGTATGGATGGTTTTGCCCTGAGAGTTAGAGTAGTAAGGAGTCATCACATAGGGTGTAGCTTTCATGCCCAGATTTTCTTCAAAGACAAGAGTTTATAGCATTTTCAAAGGTTTATAGCATGCGTTTATAGTCTTATGGGGTCCCCAGAAGTCTGAGGAATAGTGCAAGGCATCCCTAGAGTCCAGCCCCAAGTAACCCCACTCCTGGGTGTGCTGAGAAGTCCTAGTGAAACCATAAGTGCCCCTTCTCTTTGGTTCTCTTTTCTTGATGCCCTTCCCCAAGACATACTGGAGAACTGGGAGGTCTTGGTCCCTTTCCACCTTCATCCTGCGTCCTTGACTCTGGTTTTCTTCTACACGTTATGTAGATGAAAAGACGGACAAGCAATTTTGAGAGGAGCTTAATCCACGTTGCCACCTGAAGCAACAAGGATTAGCGGTCAACAGGAAGAAGAGATTAAATTTTAGGAAATCGACCAATACAGTGAGGGAGATTAAAGGGAAAAGGAGCACCTGCGGAAGTGGAGCTGTTTGGAGGGCAAAAGAAAAACTTGTCCTGTGGCTGGGACAGAATCAATCCACCAGTCAAGTATTTATTAAATACCCACTATGGGCCAGGTCCTGTGCCTGCCTGGACACCCATCCCTCCAATGCCCCAGACCCTATCTCTAACTCTCTTTGGGGAGGAACTTTTCAGCTGTGGGAGCCAGGGTGGAAGGGAGCAACTGAAACCACCAGGGAATCAATTCAATACTTAATAATAATAGCATCTCACATTTCTATACCATTTACAATCAACAGCCCTGTGAGGAGGTAGTGAAAACATTATTCCTCCTAGTCTCATTTTACAGGTGAGAAAACTGGGAATTTAACTCACTTGCCCATGGTCCCCAGCCAACATTTTATCCAGTCTTCTTTACAGTCAAACCAAGTCAATTAATTTACTTTCAATTCAATTCAAAACATATATTAAACCTACTCTATGCCAAGAATTATCCAGGTGCTGTTAGAGATCCAAAGATGAATATTATGGTCTCTGTGGTCATGGGATTTACTCATTTAATCTAGTAGGGAGAAATAAGAAACATCTAAAGAAATATAATAGAAAAGAGAAGGTGAAAGAGGCAAAGGTAGCAAAAACCTGAGATTTAGTCAAGGGATTTGGGTTAAAATCCTTGCTCAGCTTCAAGAGATTTCCAGTTTACAACCCTATGATCCCAGGATAGGTACAAGTCAAGTTCCCTAGTAAACAGGGATTGTTTCATTCTTTGTATTTGCATTTCCTCCACCTCACGCAGGTCCCAGCACAGAGTATGACTTTAATGATGTTTTGCGATATTAATTAATTCATAGGAAGATAAACTTTGGCTAGGGTAACAGAGATCTACACAAAGGAGGTGGCTCCCCCATCACCTTCTGGACGGCCCTGGACGGCCCTGGCCCAGAGTTATTCAGGAATTCAAGAAACCTGATGGAATCATCTGTTTCCTTTCCCTTCCAATTCATCATTTCTCAGGTCTTTCTCCTCTTTCCTCACCCACTTTACCAAGCCGAGTATAAGTGACTAAAAGATATTTTCTTCCAACTGGGTCTTCTTAACAGGAAATGAACATTTTGCTGATGCTTTAAAATGGAAAAGGCTTGAGAAAACTTCAGGAGGAGTATAGGAAGGGGAGAAAGGGATTCTCTTCCTTGAGTAACTTCTTGGGGGGAAAAATGGAAGAGCAGTTAGAGTTAGTTTGTAGTTGGAGCGGAGAGGTGGAACTTGTGAAAGGGGAAATCTTTTGTGTAGGGAAGAGGAAGGGCTGTGAGCAGGAAAAGGAAGTTTATTTGAAGATCTTTTATGATTTATGGGAGGGCTGAGCTTCCCCTGTGGAAACAGCTGAATCTCTCCTTTTCCTTCCTCAGATAAGAGTATTGGGTGCAAAGGGACCTAGACCTCCTAGTCATTCCTTCCCAGGGTCTCATACCTAATAGATCCATGGGATTACATAATTCTCCCCTCTTTAGCTATGCACTATGGGACATACCAGGAGTCTGTGAATACACACACACACACACACACACACACACACACACACACACACAGTATCTGGGCTTACTTAGGTGTGGGGAACCTGCAGCCTCGAGGCCACATGTGGCCTTCTATGTATTTTGTATTTCTTGGGAGGGACCATCCTCTGGTGAAATAGCTGAATTTCTCTGTTTCCTTCCACAGATAATAGGCATTAATTAGCTGGGAGGAAATCTGTAAGTCATGACTTTTCCTTCTCTCCATCTCCCATTGCCAATGGACAGAATCACAGAAGCACAGGCTCTCAGATATGGAAAAGGACCTCAGAACCCATAAAGTCCAAGCTGTAATTGAACGGGAATCCCTGCTTATAGCATATGTGACAAATGATCACCGTGAAGAGTGAGGCAGGAGCCCATCACCTCCTGAGGCAACTTGTCCTATTTTTTTTATAGCCCTGGATTATCTGGAGGTATCTCCTTGCATCTAGTCTGAAATTTCCTCTTTGTAACTTCTGCTGGTCATGTGTAGTTCTGACCTCTGGAGCTAAGCAGAGCAAGTCTGACACAAGAAAACCCTTTAAATTTTCTCAAAAAACCCCCCAACAACCTCCAAATTCCCAAAGCCACTCTGGGCCTAGGTTCCCTTATTTGTAAAAATAAACTAGGAGGCTTCTAAAGTATCACAGTACTATTGAAAAATCACTACACCAGGAGTCAAAAAATCTTCTATCTGCCATCTGTGGGACCTTGGACAAATCCTATAACCTCCCTAGGTCTTTTCTCATCTATAAAATGAAGGGGTTGGACTAGGTTTCCTGAGGCTGTGGCCTGTGTCTCTTCTAAGCCTTTTCTCCAAGCTGAACATTTGTCAGTTCCTTCAATATATCCTTCTATTTGGCTTTTTCTCGATGTTCTTAACCTATTCATGTTGCCTGTTTTCAGGATGCACTTTGGCTTATTGATGTCCTTCTTAAAATTTGGTGCCCAGAAGAACTGAAAAAAGAAATGCTCTAGACATGATCCAGAACATCTCATAGCACTGGGACACTTTGGTCTGGATGGGTGATTTTAATCATGTAAGACATTCACCAAGTGGAACCCTTTCAAATGATATAATAACATTTATATGGCCTTTTAGGGTTTGTAACTCTCTTTACAAATACTTCATTCTATCCTGCAACCTATTGATTACTTAGTCTTAAGAGTTGGCTGATGCAGAGAGATTATGTAATTTGTCCAGGGCCACAGTCAATGTCAGAGGTGGGTCTTGAGCCCCAGCCCTCCTGACTCTAAGACCCTATGCCCATCTCAGTGAAGCTCATTGGTCTGAATCTTTTCCATTCTCTAGCTATGTATACACTTTGCAAAGAGTCTGTATATATAACACTTGGGCTTACATATTACATGTACTTCTTGTCCCCAGTCAGGCGAACACCCTCAGTCCTGCTCTTGTCCTTGCCACTCCCCTCTAGTCCCTGGAAAACAAACTATGGAACAGATTTTTCCATCAACTCTGACCTACTTCTTTGGTCACAAATGATTGGGGAGGAGTCACCAGCTACCTGAGGGTGGAGATATGGAGGGACAGTCTCAGGTAGCTCTGTGGTGACAGGAATCAATAGACAAAGGAGAAAGGTTGAGATAGAAACAGAGAACGAAAATGACCTATGAAGCTATCTATCTCCCCAGCTCATTTCTATTGTTATTTGTAGTTTATAATCTTTAGATTGGGGGGCAGGTTGAGAAGGGTTAGCCTCAGAACAGGGGGTCCTGGACCAGGATCAGCATGTGAGAATATAATTAGACAAAACCAAAGTCTGGCAGAGAGTCTAATCTCCATTGACCTCAGCACATCTCTTCAGTTCCCACATAAATATCCCTTCCAGAAATAAGGGAAACAGTATATTGAATACCCTGATGGGAAAAGACCAAAGGTAGCACAAGGGAGAAAGAAGGCACCAAGGGCCTTGGGGTGGCAATCTGAGAATTGTCTTCTAGTTCTTCGAAAGACCCAGCCCCCAAATCCAGCTGTTTTCTAAGGGAAGAAGCTTACTAAAGAATCAAAAAAGAAAAATCCAGACTTAATGACTCTTTATCCCTCTACTTTCTACCAGTCAAGTAAAAGACCCATGATTCAAATCTACTTTAAACTGGTAAGGACACATTTCACTTCACAACATTGAGACCCAGGAATGATCAAAGTTGTTACTATGGAATAGAACTGTGGGTTCTAAGTTACTGTGAGGCCCATCTTATTGATTCATTATAAGCAAATACTCTGTACTAAATTGTCTTACACACATTGGCATTATAATTTTTTGTTATTGTGAACACAAAATAATTTTATTATCTCAACCAATGTAATTACATAAATATTATGTTATGGCCTGAAATTGGAAACATTCTCATTTTCTCAGAAATAATTTGCTCATACTAAAAATGGTTTAGAATCATTGGCTAAGAGAATGGGGAGCAGTAGCACTAGTAAAAACATATGGTCCTTCCTTTCCACAAACATTCATAAGGGTATTTGAGAAATCTGTTGTACCTAAGCAAAATACATTTTTATTTTTAAAAGTTAGTGGTGTATGTAGATGGGGTCACCCATACTTTCAAACCCTCTACCCAGTTATCCTACTCAGTAGCTGGGACAGTTCCTAGAACAGTGTTTAAAGATTGGAACATAGAAACCAAATACTTCTTTTAAAAATCCCTCTAAAAACTTCTACCCAAGAAAAACAGAAAACTTTTATGTTTAAATTTTTTTTATTTAAAAAAAGACCTCCTCCAAGGAGTTGAAAATATCTCTGATAAAAGTATAAAATATAATTTTCAACATACAAAAAGTTACACATAAAAAAAAACCCAAAACTACTTTCAGTACATTTTCTAAGTTGTACAGTTCACAGATAAGAGTGGGGTTCAGTGCTTTGATACAAGACAGTAGAGAAAGTGATGATTGCTTAGATTGATTCATTAAGTGCTAAGGGGAGAAAGGAATTGTTCAAAACTCCTCTCAACACTGGGAGTGTGTTACTGGGTGGGAAAGCCACTTGATTCGGATTTGCTTCTTAAGAGGTTATTTGGCAGTATGATCCCAGCTTTGGAGTGTTTTGGTATGAAAAGACCCTCCCCTAATAACTACTGCTGTCAGTATTATTCAGTCTGCCCTCAGGAAGCTACTGGTAATGACAAGAATAACCATTTCATTACAATCATCAATTTTCCCTCACCCATCCCAGAAGAACATTTTAGTTGAATGCTTAGGGGGACTAGGAGGAAAATCCCCAATGGAAAAGAGAACAAAAGTGCTAAGAACAATACTTCAGGATGAACTCCAATGGAGTTTTGAAGATATTTTGTGCTTCCCCCTCCTACCAACACTGAACCCAAACTCTTAAGAAAACCTCGTAAGAGAAAGAACAAAGTGCTTAGCCACAGGCTTTCACCGCCTCCCTCAAGGGGTCTGTTGGCCTTTGCTTTGAAACAAGGATAACATATCATCTGAGAAGTGCAGTGGGTCACTTCCCTTTCTCATCAGGAAAAATTTCTACAAGAACTGGGAGCACCTTTAAACATATACATAGAGTGAATATGTGGGAAGGGCTACACTGATTTCAGGAAGCCTCTTCTTCCCACCAAAATTTTGGCCATTATTTCTGTAAAACCTTTCCCAGATCATTAAAATCCCCTTTGCCTGGCATGGGGGGGGGGGGGCAAAGGCAGATTCCCAGAAGCCAACTTTTGTTACTGCAATCCATACCCCACCCTCCCCAGAGATCCTGGGAAGACCAATCTAGAGGCCATCCCAACCCTGACCAAACTACTGAAAACCCCTCATAGTTCAGGGGAATTCTGAGGAAAACAGGTCACAACAGAGTCCAAGCCTCCCACAAATCAGCAAACATCCTCTATGACACAACAGCAAGACTGGCCAAGAGGGTGGAAGCACTCTGGCATTGGTTTTAGGAGATGACTGCCTGCTGATCTCCTAACATCAGGGAGACAGAGAATCCATCCCCAATGGTGGGTGGAGACTGTCATGCCTCTGAAAAAGCAGTCCAGAAGAGACAGAAAGAAACAGGTAGATAAACAGCTGCTTCTCTTCTTTGGTACATTCACTGCACGTTGTTGTTCACAATACAAGGATCCACCTAAAATGGCAAAAGGAAAGATGGTTTTAGATTTAGAAGGTAGGAGAGAAGCAAGGGAGTCAGAAGATTATGTACATTAGAAACACCCCCCTATTCAATGAAGGTAATAATTCTTACCTCAGTATAAGTGGGTGGAGGCATAAACTTGAACTCGGATGCATACATAAAGATGGGGCTGTCCAGAGAGCTATCATCAAGGAGGGGAGTGGTGGGGCTCTCCAGCCTGTGATCTTCAGGAATAATATCCATGTAACAAGGAGGAGCTGCAGAAAGAAAACGGAGACAATGAACAACCCAGCGAATCAACTTCCCATTTCCAGGGAATCTTTAATGGGAAAGGGTGGGAGGAAGATGGGAAGAAGACTACCAGGGCTCACCTTCTGGGGTGTCAGGGATGTTTAGATCCACCCAACTCATTTCAGAGCTGGTGCGACTAGCCATGCTGGATGTCCGACTGCTAAGTCCTGACTTGCTGCCGATGACTAGGGGCAGGTCAAGGATGACTTTCTTAGATCCAGGGACACTGACATAGATCTATAAGAAAGAGAAAAATCGTTTGTTATTCCAGTGAGTCATGACAATACAATACTGCTTGCTTCAATGACCAATTTACCCTAATCCCAGAGCCAGCATCACTACTCACCAATAAAGAATATTCAACACGGAGAATGTTGCAGCCAAGGATGGAGGGCTTAATCTTCTGTACACGAAGGCTTTTGCCACGCCATGATTCGCAGGTGCCGGAAATGATATGGTTGCCCCGAACAGAAGACAGTTTTTGGGTCAACACCTTGGTCTGGCCATTGGCAAGGTAAGTGTGTCGGGCAACAATAGCAGCCTTGGGCATAACGATTCGGGAACATGTATTCTCAAAGTCAGCATTGATAGAGATTTCATCACCTGACAAAAGAATTGATTTTTGTTACTGAAGATTGTGTAGCTGATGATTTATGGTCCACAACCCTTCTCCAAACCATGCAAAACCTGCCTCTTTTAAGCCCAGATTTCTCTTACCTTCACAAAATCCTTTTCTATCAATCCGGGCAGAGACAGATACCCTCCCATCAGGAATAAACATGCAAGAAACTTTTTTCTCCTTCTTGGCAGACACAGGTGCCTGAATAGGATAAAATAAAGAAATCATTGTTAAAGTTCCTGAGGAATTGCCAAGTAAAGATGGCTCCTGCTTTCGATTATGAGGACTTGAGTCCACTATTATATATTACATAAGCCATGTTATGTCATTCTCTACCACAATTATATTCTCCTCTAAGCTCTTCTTGAACATTTGTCAGTGGTCATGATGATAGGGTTTTGTAGGATGTAGTGAGACTAGTCTTCTCTCCCCTTTCCTTTTAAGAGTTAAATTTTTATTCACTTTCCTTTTAAGCTAAAGATTAGATTCTTATTTTCTATAGAAGTCTTGTCAAGAGGCAGGGTCCTGCCTGCTAAGATCTCCCACTACCCAGGACTTAAGTCTACTGGGAAAGCTTACCATCAAATCAGGCGTATTGACATCCACAGGGTCCATCACTTCAAAGTACTTCTTGGTTTCTTGAGTTAGCTGGCTGGGCCGGTCTAAGAAAGCCTTTACCCAGTAGTCTACACTGCCATACTTCCCCTTGAATGATGTTCCCAGAGGCCTGTGGTGAAATAAAGAGAACAATTCCTGTTAATTACTCATCTAGGAACATTGGATGCCCAAGGGAAGGGAGGAGAACAGTGCAGCTAACACCTACCCTTGAGGAAGTTCAAAGCCGAACTTGTACTCGTACTTGTTTCCAGGTCTCAGGATCACAGACTCATCGTTAGCTTCAGAAAGAGGGAAAGTTCCACTATTAGACTTACTAAAAGTGGTGCCGAGCTTACTCTACAAGCAGGAATGCCTGAACAGCACATACGTTTCTGAAACTAACCCAGGCACTTTTGTCTCCCAGAAGAAGAGGTTAATAACTGTGGCCTGGGTAAAGAAGCCCAAAGCCCCGACCCCCGAACCAGCGGGTTCTAACACTAGATTTTCCTAGCGCTCTTCCCCGTTCTGGCGATCACCGAGCACAGCTGATGGGAAGGCTGGGGTGGCCCCCGGCTCCTTACCTGCCGGCTGGTCCTCCAGGAGCAGCGTGTCCTCGTAGCGCAGGTACTCCATCGCCTGCTTGCACTGCTGGGAGCCCTGAAGCCACAGGACCTTGGCCACTCCTCGAGCCAAGATCCTCACGGCCTTGACCCGGGTCACTTCGCACACCTCGACCACCACCCGGCCGGCCACCTTCTCCCCACTGCTGTAGACCTTGTCGGGGTCGCTGAAGACCACCTCAAAAGCCTTGATTTTCTTGAACATCACCATGGCTGGAGGGCAGGGGACACAACGAGGAAGTCTCTTTCTATCGTGAGCCCGAGGATCTAGCCTCTCTGGTCGGGGGGCGCTGGTTGGCAGACGGGCTTGACAATTTGATTCTAAGAAACTGAAGAGCCTCTTAAATCAGCCTTTACTAACTTTTAAAAAGTGGAAAGGCTAGAGAATAGAAGACCTCTCACTAAAGCAAAGAGACTTCGAAAGAAAAACAAAGTCTTTCTGTCTCAGGCCAAAAGGAGCTTTGAGGAAACCCCCTCCCCCAAATCTCGGAAGACAAGTTAGCGTTAACCGGACTGGAGCGCTCTAGGGATTGACTCGACGAGCAGGCGGAAACAGCCCTATATAGGGCTCCGGCTTTCTGGGCCACGCGAGGGCCTGCGAGGTGGCTCGTGCTGTCCTCGTGCACAATCTTCCCATTGGCTGTCTTTTCCTTGTTTACCAGAGACACAGCCAATCAGCGCGCGGCCCGGAGCGCGTGGACACAGTGTGCCTCTGGCGAGGAAACGGTTGTTGTGCTCGGTTAACTCCGAGGAAGGAGGGGGCGGAGGGGTTCTTGAACGACGTCCCTTGAGACGAATGAAAGGAGGGCTAGGGGATTGCCCCTAAGCCTATCAGCGTTCCAACAGACGTCGGAGGGCGGGAGTTGATGTCAGGGATTGGCGTTTCTGGGTGAAAGGGGAAAAGTGTCTCGAGGGACGTTGTGTGCTTATCTTGAGGACGCTAGGACGACTTTAGGGTAGCCCTGCCTTTCTCAGGCTCCTCGAGTCTCAAGTCCTCTGTTACTGAGCTCTGTGCCCCCAGTTTGGGCGCCTTTCCCACAGAAGCCCTAGAAAGTAGTTCTCCATTAAATTGAGGATTGAAGGCTGGGGATGAAGGGAGGGGGCGGGGGGAGAACTCATTTTTCAGTCAAACCTTCCCAAGAAAACTTAGAGAAGAAAAAGGGGAGGAGGGAGTCGCTGGTGTCCGGCAGCTCTCCCTTCAGTCTGCACCCCCAGATTGGACGTGGCCCCACTTTCCCTTGATTCCTGGCTTCCCAGGACTCACACCTTTCTTTACCTTTTCTCACCTTTCCCCTCCTCCTCCTCCTCCTCCCGCCCCCTCCTCAACTGCGGTGTTCTTTTTGGAACGGAAATAAGAAGGGCGTGTTTACATCCTGCTCTTGCTCATCCCTCTCATCTCTACTATCTTCTTTCCCTGTAAAGCAGGGGGACGCTTTGTTCGTGCTCCCCTTGTACCTCGTCACCCCTTTGAGGGATACAGGGGTTATATTGTGCATATCTTTAAAGCATCTGCTTAGCCAGTCTTTCTTGCTTCACACCTGGCAGGACCATAGGCTGCTCCACCCTTCTTAAGTGCTCCCCTTCTGCAATTCCTGACTTAAACTCTCTCTGAGCCAGCTGGCACCCCCTGTTCTCTATACACTCTCCCGCAGCCGTGAGAACAAAAAACAGAAAAACAACAAAAAAGCAACCTCAAAATGAAGGAGAAAAGCTTGTTTTTGACCAGGTTAATAATGTCTCAGCTCACGGAAGGAACGGAAGTACAGTGGAGTAGTTGGGTTGTTTTTTTTAAGTGTATGTTTGAATATTGATTATTACTTTTTCCAAAAGCCTTTAGAAAACGAAGAAATGAAGGGAAGAGGAAGCAGGTTTCGAAGTCTCCAGAAGGTCTGGCTAATATCCTATGTGTGTGCAATGCTTTCATGAGGCTTAATTTGGATCCCTGTCATACGGGTTTTCCCCTTTCCCTCTCTGAGTGAGTTGGCCATACGATCTTAGGAGATGACTATTAAAAATTAGTCCTACTAAGGCCAAAACCCTTGTTATAATTAGAATTTTTATTTTTAGACAGTGTGTCTTAACTTCCTTTCTTTGGCTCCCTGTCTTATCTATTTGTGGACATTTCAAAGTTTGCTTTCAGTCCCCCTGGTCAAAAGAGGTTGGTGATGCCCCAAAGTTTGAGAACATATATGAAGACAGCAGAATGGAATGGAACCCCGTTTCCTCCACTAGTTTTTTTAGTGACATTAAGGACCTTCCTTCCTCTCACACCCCAACAGATAACACCCTGAGGCTAGGCAGATTACAATCCAAAGTGAGAAAGTTCCAGGATGAGGCTTGATGATTTAATTGGTAAGAAAGAACAGAATTAGCCCCGGGAACATCTTGATCCCAGTGGGTGTGTGAGTTAGAAGTAGCACTCTGTTGTACAGTTACCTAACAAAGTATGGGGTGTTTTCGTCAGTGGAAAGCATTGATTGAGCTCCCAGGCCATGCAGAATCTTAGTGAGATGTTTCACAAGTTCTTAACTCTGAGGGATTTGCTTTTTGATAGTAGAGAATGGATAAAAAGGAACAACAACATAGAAATGCTGATAAAAATATTCCAGACTGTAGATTAACGTTTAATTACTATGCATGAGTATTGAATGTAAAGAAGGGATACAGAGTAACTGAAGCTATAGTATTAATTATAGAAGAATTCTTGGAGAAAGTTAAACACTGCTATTTACTTGGGTATAACATGAAATGCTGAATTCAACTCTTTTTCCATATCCTACAGTGAATCTCTCTTGTCCTGGGTATCTTTCTTAATGTATTTTTCTCTTATCGCCACTCTTTGCATCGTTGAGTGCTATGGACATGCTCCCTGTTATGCCAAGCTTCCCTTGAATGTTAAAAAACTATTTAGCTTTGGCAGTAATAGCTTGCCAGGGCCTTCAGCCAAGATATTTTCTGAAATGGTGCCCTCGACAACAGGGTTGTTTACGACCTTTACCCTGATAACTTGATGAAAAAATAAAATCAGCCTCCAGAATCCCCCCCCTTCCCCCCCCCGCCACTCCCCCAGTTCCTGGGTTGGGGAAAGAGAAAGTTCTGTGAATTCCTTTTCCCCAAAAAAGTGCTTTAAGGGTACAAGGAGGGGCCGCACAGTAGTGCTAGGTACAAGAACTTTGCATATTAGGTCACCTTTATCTTTTCACCCCTCCTCCTCCGTTTTTGTTCTTCACTTCAGTCAGAGGGAAACTGAAAAGTGATTGTTGTTTGTTTGCTTTACTTTGGGTGAGGTGTTGAATACAAGCCAAAGATTTTAAGGAATAAGGTGTCCTCACTGACTAGTCTGTTGTCAGGCAGAGACAAGTTACAAGTTACCCTCTTCAACCACAGGTCTTGGCCTCAAGGATTTAAGAAATCTAGTATCCTCAACCTAAGAGCTCATTGCTCCAATTTGCACTCCAGCTGTGTCTGTGATTCCCAATATTCATAACTTCCCTCTCTTGCTACTCATTTAATTTCTTTCCCTCCCCCCTCCTCCCATTTTATAGAGAACTTCAATTTAGGGGAAAGTAGGAGGCCTGGATAAAAGAGAGGACATCTCATGAAGATTGCCATTGGTGGCAGTAGTAGAGTTAAAGACACTTGTAAAACAGGATTGAATTTGGAAGAATTTTTTTTTCTAATTTAGACTTAATAAAAGGCTTCTCTTAGTACTTAGTGAGAGCAGTGAATATAGGACTATAGGATCATAGATTTAGAACAGGAAAGTAATTCAAAAGGCAGAGCATTCTTTTTGTTCACTATTCTGTAGAGAGGGATATGCCTCCACTAGTTCAAGTTCTCATTACTTCTTTTTGGAGGGCAATTGGGGTTAAATAACTTGCCCAAGGTCACATGGCTAGGTTTTTGTTCGTGTGTTAAGTGTCTGAGGCCGGATCCCAACTCAGGTCCTTCTGACTCCAGGGCCAGCACTCTACTCACTTCGACACCTAGCCCCTGCCTCATTACTTCTTAACTAGAATATTGTCAGTCTCCTAATTGGTTGCCCCCTTCTCTAATCTATCTTTGAAACTACTGTCAAAATAATCTCCCTTGTGTATAGATGTTATTCTTTTGCTCAAAAACCTTTAGATATTACCTATTGTTTATTGAACAAAATAGAGACTTCTCATCCTGGCATTCAAGACCCCAACACACCTTTAAGCATGATCACAAACCTGTCACATACCCCCATGCACTTTATATTCTAGCCAAAGTAGATTACTCAGTGACTCTCAGCTTTGTCTTGCCCTTCCTTCCCTGCCTTTAAAAATGGTAGTTCTCCCCCGAAAAAAACCTCCGTCTTTTTTTTTTTAAACTTAGCCTCTCTTATTAATATATCTCTGGCTTGGGCTTGGCAGCCCTATGCTTTTCTGGAAATGTACACGTGCTATGTTTATGTAACCAACATCCTCTAGCCATTTTGTGACATCAGAGATGGGAAAACCACTTTCCGTAATAAAATTCATAACTTTTGCCTGCACTGTTAAGGGGCCCTGGGTGTATCTCTTCCCCAGTTCTGGTTTGTCCGGTGTCCTAGAGCTGCGCTGATTGTATCCATTCTTTGTTGCTCTTGGCTCTCTGTCTCTGCCCCTGAGTGTCTCCTTACACCTTTCCTTGTATGAGTCAAAATGTAGTGTAATAAAGTTTTATTGCTAAGCATTTATTGTCTTATTCTTTTGTGAAATTTTGAAGATCTCAAACTGCTATAGCATTAGGACAGTATATTTATACACCTGAGGCAGTGAAAAGAACCTTGAATTTGACATTCAAAATCCTTCACAAACTGGCCCCACCTACCTTTTCCAACCTCTTATACTTTATACCCCCATACCCTTCCATTCAGTGACATTGGTTTCCTTGCTGTTTCTCTAACAAGAAGCTTACCTCTGCAGTTGGGCATTTTCACTGGCTATCCTCTATGCCTGGAAGTCTTTCCTTCCTTATCTCTGGCTCCTTGGTTTCCATCAAGTCTTAGCTGAAATCCTACCTTCCACAAGAGCCATTCCTCATTCTCTTTAGTCCAGATTTCCAGGTTATCCAGCCCAGTGGACTGCCAGCTTCTTGAAAGCAGGGGCTGTGTAAACACTTAATAAATAACTGTACTGATTCTACAAGCACAAAATAAATGATCTTATAAAAAGGGGATAGGGTTCAACTGGTTCCCTCATACCAGCAATGGTTTTCCTTCACAACTCTTTTTATTGAAATCCTTTCCTTCCTCCACAGTGCTTGATAAATGCTTGGTGACTGATTAATTTCCAGTCAATTACCAAATCCTGTTGATTCTATCTCTAAAATTCATATCAAACCCTCTACTCTCACTGCCAGATGTCCCAGTATTTAAAAAAAGGAAAGACAACGGTGCCTGCAAACTCTAAGATAGTAACCTTGACTTTAATTTTTGGCCAAACTTTAGAGTAAAGGGAAGGGCTGGTTTGTGAACATCTATAAAAAGAAGCACCGATCACTAAAAGTCAGTATAGTTTCATCAAAGACAAATCATACCATATTAATCTTCCTCAAGAGAATTAGAGAAGCATAATCCTAAATTTCAGTGAAGCACTTGACATAGTATCTCATTCTATACTTTTAAAACTCCACATAGTTTTGCTCCAACCTATCTTTCCTGGTTCAATGGATATTAATCCTACATAATGATATCCAGTCAAACTAGTCTCTATTTATTCCTTACAACTCCATCTCCCATCTGTCTAGAATGCACCACTACCCCCCACCCCCACCTCTATGTCAGACCCACTCTCTTCAAGTCTCAGCTCAATCACTATCTTCTGCATGGATCCTTTCCTTATCTACCTGGTTTCTAATAATGCCTTCCCTTCCAAGTGAACTTGTATTTAATGACTATTATATATATATATATATATATATATATATATATATATACATACATATATATATGTATGTATACACACATACACACACATATATACACATACATACTTACTAACTTTGTATTTGTGATGTATCTTTTTATATGTTCTTATCTTCATTGGAATGTAATCTCTTTGTGAGTTGGGATCATTTGATTCTTTTTACTTATGTTCCCCAGTGATTAGTACATTGTTTGGCATACAGAAGGTGCTTAATAAATACTTATTGATTGATTGGCCTTTGTGAGCAAATAGATATAGGCTGACTGATAGTATGGTTGGATAGATTCAATAATGACCTAAATAATGATCATTAATGATAAAATGTCAACTTGGAGAAGATCTCTATTTGTGTATCTAAAGAATCTAGACCTGGCCTTATAATAGGGAGCATTTAAAAAAATATATTTTAAGGTTTGTGAGGTGCTTTACAAATATTAAGTCATTTTATCATTAAAGCAATCCTTGGAAGTAGGCACTATTATTATTCCAGTTTTATAGACAAGGGAACAGAGGATATAAAGGTTTTAAGTGACTTGTCCATATTCACGAAACTAGGAAGTGTCTGAGTCCAAATTTGAACTCAAGTGTTCTTAACTTTAAGTTTAGCTTTCTGTTCACCAGGCCACCTAACTGCCTATAATGTCCCTAATATTTAAATACCGAATAGAAGAGGTTATTTTTGATCCTGAAGGTAATAGGTAGCCACAAGAGGTCATTGGGTGGTGGGGTAATACAATTAGACTTGTGATTTAGAAAAATCACCTTGACAGCTGAGTGAAAGATGAGATGAGGTAGAAAGACCAATCAAGGGGCAGTTAGGTGGTGCAGTAAATAGAACCCCCGTCCTAGAGTCAGGAGGACCTGAGTTCAAATATGGCCTCAGACACTTAACACAAAACTAGCTGTGTCACCTTGGGCAAGTCACTTAACCCCAACTGTCCAAACTTTCCCCCTCCAAAAAGCAAAAAGAGACCAATCAAAAGTCTATTGCAGTACTTTAGGTAAACAACCACGAGGGCCTGAACTAGAGTGCTAGCAGTGTTGGTAAAAGGGAAATACATGAGAACTGTTGTATAGGAACAATGATTTGGCCATAAACTGGGTATATGGAGTGAATGAGAGTAAGGAACTGAGGATAACATTGACATTTGGATCGTACATGACTGGAGAGATGGTGATACTCAACTAGAATAGGGATTTCCATCCCAGATGGCTGCCTAGACTGAGGCAGACTACCCAACTCCCATATACTTATTCCAACAAAAACCTGACATTCAAATCAGATTATTATTGATGAAGAAATGCAATGAAAAAGTATATCAAATTATTTCTTCTATCTCAGAACTGCACAGAAAGTCCAAAGCCTTCAGGCAATAGGTAAGAGAGTTGCCAGCAAATCCACAATCAGTACAAGTAAACAAGCCATCTTTCAGTATAACCAATGACAGTCCTGATGTTCCTAGGACCCTATTCTGAAGATGCAGCTCTCTGAACCTTGAAAATTCAGGGGAAATTAACACTACATGGTGGAGGTCAGTGCAGAAGCTCAGGGAAATATCAAGCCTTACTTTAGGAACTAGAGCTGGAGAGATGAGTTAAACAGTGATAGAGAAATTCAGGAAAGGGGAGGATGGGGGGCAGGGTGTGGGATATAGCAAGTTCTGTTTTGGACATGTTGAATTTTGTATAGTCATAGGATAATCTAGTTTGAAATGTCCAAAAGTTGGTGATGATTAACTGTAGCTCAGGAGACAGACGAGAGTTGGGTATGTAGATCTAGGAATTGTCTGAATAGAAATTATAATTTAATTCATGGTGGTTGATGAGATGGATGAGAGAAATAGATGTATAGAATAAAAAGAGAAAAAAGTGTGCATTTGCACTGCCAGTGCTCAGCAGTGCTCTGTATATTGTTCTTGTTCAGCTGTGTCCAACTCTTTTTGACCCAATTTGGGGTTTTCTTGGCAGAAATCCTACAGTGATTTGCTATTTCCTTTTCTAGCTCATTTTACAGATGAGGAAACTGAGGAAAACAGGGTTAAGTGACTTGCTTAGGGTCACACAGCTAATAAGTATCTGAGGCCATATTTGAACTAAGGCAGTACTGACTCTGGGCCTGGTGTTCTGTCCGTTGTGCCTTGTAGCTTTGTAGATAATAACACAGTTTTGAATCTGGAAGCAACCTTAAAAATTGTCTAATCCAACTCTTTTTTTTTTTTTTAAATAGATGAAGAGGGGCGGCTAGGTGGCATAGTGAATAGAGTCAGCCCTGGAGTCAGGAGGACCTGAGTTCAAATGTAGCCTCAGACACGTACCATTTACTAGCTATGTGACCTTGGGCAAGTCACTTAACTCCAATTGCCCTGCCTTCCCCCTGCAAAAAAAAAAATAGATGAAGAAACTAAGACTCAAATCTATGACTTTTAACTCTAAATACAGTGCTCTTTTCAATACACCAATTTGCCTCTGGTTAGGTTAGCAACTGAAGAGTAAAAAAGTTTACCTCATTTCTTAGACAACTTAATTTTAATGAATAAATTAAAACATAGCATGTTAGAAATGAAATTTGCCTCCATATAGCAAACTAGCACACATGCTTCTATGGACTAACATACTGGTAGAACACCTCTGAAAGCGTCTCCTCCCATGTAAGAGGTTGGGAAACTACCTTTGAAAGAAGTGTGATGACGTATTTTAGCATACAAAGACATCTGATTCTGGCCAACTAACTACATGGAAAATAGGAGGCTCTTGGGCTATAGAAGCATTCAAAAAGGACTAGCAACCTGAGCTTTGACCATTTTTCTTTTGGATTGTGTTCTTGGGGGATCTTTTAGACTTCTTTGATGACAGAGTCTATTGAAAGGCAAGGCTGTCAGGGGAGAGGCCCTAACACATATAGCTTGTAGTTTCAGGTATGGGCCCTTTACCTGCCTCAGCATTTGTCTGTCTGTTTGTTTCTACTTTAGGTGAAAGGTTTGGACACCTTGATTTTGTGAGTTTTAAAAAGTCAGGAGAGTGATAGCTCACAGTGACAGCATTCAGGTCTTATATCCAGCTTTGCATCAGTGTCTGAGGAGCAGAGTGACCTTCTGAATCCAGCCTAGGAGTAGTAGTTCAGACAAGGATTCATTCAGCAGACATGTCATATGTGGACGGGAACAACTTGGTAGGACAAATGCTCACAGCAACTATGCCTAGAGTCTGGGATAAGGGAGGTTTGATAGGGGAGAATGGGCCTGGGAGATTTTTTGGGGGGAATCACTTGGTGTTGATACTTTACTATATCCTTGAAGTAAATACCCTTTGTAAAAGGTAATTGACGTCAAGTGCCTAAATGGCACTGGAGTGCTATTCTCTGACACCTAACCCTGGGGGGTAGACATAACAGGTAGAGGCTTGGATCAATGGCAGTAGAGAAGAGACACCTCCAAGCCCTCAGGGTATCCCTAGAACTCAATGGGGCAAATATAGCCAGCCTGGCTCTGGGAGAGTAAGCCAGAGCATACTTAGCATAGTTGTGTCTCCCACACTAAGGAACATGATGATTTATAGACATTGTACTCTTACTGTTTGTTAAATGAATGTTGAAGTCTGAGCTAAATTGCCGCCTCCTCTAATGAAGCCTTCCTTGATCCTCTCAGCTGTAAGAGAGCTTTCCTTTTTCAAATCTCTTGAACCATTCTATTTGGACTACTTCTATGTACTTATCATGTTAGAACTAGTTTTGTGTTTGTATTTGGTTTTCCTGCCTGCTAGACTGTAAACAATTTGAGTACAAGCATGTTCTTATTTCGCCTTTGTGTTTCCTGAGTACATTGATCATTGTAGGTATTTCATATGTTTATTGAGTTAATAGAATATGAAGTACATAATGGTAGACTGAATTTAAAATATTATAGGATGTAGGACTTAAAAAGACCATAGAGATCATCTAGTCGAATTCCATTTTACACATAAGGAAACAGAGGCCTGGAGAAGTGTAATAACTTGCTGAAGATCATATAAGTAGTAAATAGTAAAAGAAAGAATTGAACTCAGATCCTCCGATTCAAAAATCAGCACTCTTTCCAGTTATTGTCTAGCTTTATCAATAGCAGTAGGAAGAATGAGGCTCAAGTAACATGTGACTAGGCAGGGCTGTTCCAGGACTGTTGCCAGATATTTTCCAGAGCTGTTTGGTTCCTAGTGTTCCCATGTTGGGGAGTGGGGTGAGGAGAGAAGCTAGCCAAATTTGGGGCCTGTTTAGAAGTGATCCCACAAATTGTCTCTCATTTTCATTGTATCTCTGTGTGTCACTTTCTTTTTCTCCAGCTGTTGTTTTCTTGCTTATGGAGGAGCTTGTCTATCTTGAACAAAGCAATGTAGATTAAATAAGCTTGAAGTTAGCTGAGAAACTGAAAATAACCATTTTCTCTCTTTTCTTACCTCTTCAAGAAATTCCTTGGTATCTTTTCTGGGAAGTGGGTACCTATAAACTTCTAAGGATATTTTTAATTATTCTAATGCAGCCTCCTGAATTGGGGCAAAATTTACTTAGCCTAGATTGTCAGAGGGTGATAAAAAAGGGTCATTCCTCATTTTTCTGAAGTTCTCCAGATGCCTTTAATAGGTACTTTGCACTTTGATCTTTGAGAATCCTTTCTCCTGATCCTCATTCTCATAGTTTAACCCCAAGTTCTCCTGTAGTTTTGGCAGAGGACAGAACAAACTCCTTTTTTTTGTTTGTTTTTAGATTGACTGCTCCTTCCCTCTCATTCAGGAGCATCTCTAGGCTCATCTCCTCATGCCCTAAGCTTACATTGTTCTGTACCAGAGCAGGAGGATGAAGAGGTGAAGGGGTGATGGTTTGTTTTTCCACGAAGGAAAATTGGACTGTATTTGTGTTTATGAATTTGAGGGAGATAGGACATTTAGTGCTTAGCCTAACTTACCCTTTTCTGGGAAATTCTTTATTGCACAATTTTAGACCACATCTGGCTCACTCTGCCTCCCAGTGGGAAGATGAATGTACTGACTTTATTGCTAAGGTTCTCAGACTCTGTTGTTGTCTGTTATTGTTTGTCCTTGGTTCTCGAGCTTAAGAAAGCTCTCAAGCTTCCCTAACTGTCTTGGGACCTAAAAAAAATGACCCAAACTACACTCCAGAGGGTTAAAGACAATTATTAAGTAGAATAATACTAAAGAAGAGATTGAGAGGCAGGGATTTATCTTTGGTTGTTTTGACTTCATCCCAGGGAGAAAGCAATATCAAGAATAATTTTGTTAAAAAGTTTTTGCACAAACAAAACCAATGCAATCAAAGTTATAAGATAAAAATAAAACTGGGAAAAATTTCAACAAGTATCTCTGATAAAAGTCTCATTTCTCAAATATATAGACAATTGAGTCAAATTTATTACAATAGAGGTCATTCCCCAGTTGATAAATGGTTCAAGGATATGAATAGGCAGTTTTCAGTTGAAGAAATCAAAGCTATCTATAGTCATATGAAAAAATGCTCTAAATCACTATTGATCAGAGAAATACAAAGTAAAACAACTCTGAGTTAACCACCTCACACCTATCAGAGTGGCTAATGTGACAAAAAAGGAAAGTGTTGGATGTTGCAGGGTATATGGGAAGACTGGGACACTAATGTATTGTTGGCAGAGTTGTGACTAATCCAACCATTCTGGAGAACAATTTGGAACTAGGCCCAAAGGGCTACAAAACTGCATACCCCTTGATCCAGCAATAGCACTGATAGATCTATTTCCAAATGACATTTTTTTTTAAAAGGGAAAAGGGCCTATTTGTACAGGGCCTTTTTGTGGTGACTAAGAATTGGAAATCAAAAGGATGCCCTTCATTTGTGAAATGGCTAAACAAGTAGTGGTATATAATTGTAATATGATTTCAGAAAAACCCAGAAACACTTACATGAACTGATAAATAGTGAAGTGAACAGAACCAGAAAGAACACCGTACACATCAACAGCAATATTGTTTCATGAAGAATTGTAAATGACTTAGCTTTTCTCAGCAATACAATGATCTAAGATAATTTCAAAGGACTAAAGATAAGCATATTCTCTGCCTCCAGAGAAAGAACTGATATTAATTGAATAGACTGAAGTGTGCTGTTTTTCCCTTTCTTTCTTTCATTTAAGTCTTCTCATATGAAATGAATAACATGGAAATGTTTTTCATAATTGCACATTAATAACTATATCTACTTGCTTAGGGAGGAGGGAAGGATAGGATTTGGAACTCAAAACTTTAAATAAAAATGTCTAAAAATTAAAAAAAAATAGCAAGCAAAAAAAGAATCAATTTTTTGATATTTGCCTAGAATTGTATCTCTCCTATGTTCTTGTCATGACTTGCAGACATCTTACTTTTAATTGTCTTTGCCTAATGAAACTATATGTGTAATCTATCTATTCTAACCCACACCTCTTCCCTTCCCTCCTGATTACTGTCGTTTTCCCAATTGTTTGCCTTTGGCTAACAGGAAGTACCTGTTCTGTTCAGCAATCCAAAGCTTTCCTGGGTAATTTTCTACCTTTTAGCAGTGGAAGGTAAGTGGTGGATGGTAGATGATGGTAGATATTACTAGTGGCATGGGGATGTGGCTACAAACCAGCTGAGTTTGCTTATTAACATTTACTGTGATACTTCCTATCCACACAAACTAGGAAAGTGGGTGTTAAGTCAAGAGTTCCACTAACTTGAACCTACACTATTTGAAGCAATGAATTAATTTAGCAGTTCAGAAAACTGAGTCCCAGAGAGAATGGTTAAGTGATCGAGAGTAAAGAACAATGGAGGTAGGTTCCAGATCACTTTACTTTCTGAGTCCTATGACCTCTCCCAGTGGCTTACTATCCAATTCACAGACTATTTTAATCGCAGGAAATACATGCAGCTTCTAGCTTCCTCTTCATTGTTGGGGAGTGGTGGTAAATAGTTTGACTTGGTGAGAGGGAAAAGCAGAAAAAGTAGATTTACAGAAAGTTTTAATAGATCTAAGAGCTTTACTATTCCATCTTTCTGGTTGTTCTTTTCTATTTCATCTGAGACTGAGCAGTCTCTTGATATTTGAGAACTATAGTTATTTAGCCAAGATTTTTGGATAGGGGATTGATGTGGGAAATACCACTAGCATCAGGAATTCTTGATACATTCACCTCTTTTTGAGTAAAGGAGTGAATGAGGGACATTTCTGAAATAAACTGTTCATTGTGGAGAGTGGGAAGGGGAGGGCAGAAAGGGCCCAGGACTCAGATCAGGCACAAAACTGGAGAGACCAAGCTTCCCTCCTAGCTAAACTCTTCAGGATTTGGAAGAAAATAGTGCTTGATCCTTGTAAAGTTCTTTATATACATTATCTCATTTGATCACCACCACAGCCCTATAAGGTAGGTAGTACAAATATTACTGTACCTACTCTTTCCATGAGGAAACAAATCCAGAAAGGTTGTGACATATATAACTAGTAAGTTACAGGGTGTAGGGTGTGTTCAGGGAGGACCTCACACCTCTGGTGTGAGAATAGAGGAGCCCTTTTCAGGGCTGCTTTCCACCTTTGGTGTCCACTGATTCACCCAACTCCCACTTACGGCTCCAAGAAGCTATAGCATGCCCAGTGGCCACATCCTGGTATAACCCTATCAGCAGGTGAGCTAAATCAGGTTGAGGGTAACCAAGGGGTCTCAAACCCTTCAGTGAGTTAGGGAGGTATCTACCCCAAATGTGAAGAGTTCCCCTTACATGAGAACAATTTGCTTCAATAGCCATGAAGGCTGCTGACTGTGGAGTGCTTAGAACTTGGTTAGCCATTGAAGATGTCAAGATCATCCACTGCACACATAGCTGTCACCAGTCTTCTTGACCTTGTCTTGCCACTGGACTTCAATGACTCTGGAAGAGAGAGTAAGGTGGACAACTTGGAGCAACTCTGCCTCACTTAAATTGAATTTATTTGCAAATCAGAAGACATTGCTCATGTCATTCTGATGGGGTCCTTGTGATGTATATATGTCTGTAACATCAGTTTGTAAGTGGGGTGCTTTGGTATCTATGTCTGTAAAATCAATTTGTAAAACCAGTCTGTACAATCACATTTCCACCCCACCCCCAGCCTCAGAGCATTGACTCTTCCCCTTCCCCCTTCCAGCACTCTGCCCAGCAACAACTCATGACCTGTTTATCTCTGCTTGAAACAATAAGTTATGTAAATGTTATCTCCCTTAATTAGAGTGGCCAGCCCCACCATAAATTCTTCAATACCTTATCTATAGGGTAACTCCTTAGTCAATTATAGACCCACACTGTCTCTGATGACCTTGGTGGGTGACAGACTGGGCACTCTTTAGTGATGTATCAGGCCTAAAACCACACCTCCAGCTAGCCCTGCCTTGAGCTATTTCCCAGTGAATCATGGGCAATACACCTGCACAGTTGATATTAAAAGTGTATGGTCCTTTGAGCACTGACCACTCCTTAACTCCTCCCTGATCCCACCCTTACTCACCTAGTTAGCATAATGGACACCTTAAAACTATGCCTGTGGTCTCTGCAAGTTTGCAGGTTCCATAAGAATCTAGCCCGCTGTCCTTGTGCAGCGTAACAATAAACTTTACAAGTTCAGCTTCAAAGTTTGCTTGAGCCTGGTGAATTCTTTCCAGACTGGATGCCAGGGTGGCATCCCTGGCAGAACCACTTACCCTCCCCCCCCTCCTTATCACCTTTCCCTCTTCAATTCCACCATTTTCACCTACCTCAAAGTCCTGTGTTGACAGGCAAATGATGAAGCAGTGATTTGGACGTTTGGGGAGGTCTAGTCACAACCCTGCACACAGGGGGCCCAGGCCATAGGGTTGTCCTCTCACTGGACTGAAGTAGCAGTGGGATTCAGCAGGCCCCTGGGGAGTCTGATCAGCCTTTTTTTTTTTTTTAAAGCAATTGCGGTTAAGTAACTTGTTCAAAGTTACAAGGCTAGTTACAAAGTTACAGAGCTATTTATGTATGGGTGCTAAGTACTGAGGCCGGAACCAATTCCAGGTCAACCCAACTCCAGGGCCAGCACTCTTACTGTGCCACCTAGTGATCAGCCTTTTTAAAGGACTGAATTGCTCACCTCCTGGTGTGAGGAAGGGGCTAGAAAAGGTACCCTAAAAATTGTCTGCTTCACCCATCCCTGGCCTTCTTACTGTGGCAGGTGAGGATCCTACTCTATTGTCAAAATGCACACAAAAACTTTCACAAAGATGATTTCATTCACTGTTGGCACATGGGATGTGCACATACAGACAACATGAAATCCAGTAGACTTAAAAGATAAACAGCTTTTGTTGAGAGAATACACCTTCTCCTGAATATTTCATCCTCGATTGAGTTTTGTAATACTGTTCTCTCTTGGTTTTCCACTGACTGCTGCTATTTGGTTTCCTTTGCTAGACCATCATGACTAACTATGGAAAGGCTCCATCTGGGGTCCTTTTCTGCTTTTTCTATACCTTCTCTCTTGTTGACCTCATCACCTCCTCTTGATGACTATCAGATCTATATATCCAATCCTAGTCTTTCTTTGGAATTTCAGTCTCAAATCACTGCCTACTGGATATTTTCAACCATATGAACAATAGGCATCTCAAACAACATATCCAAAACAAAATTTATTTCTCTTTTTACCTCCAACCTTCCGATCTTGCTGATTACTTAAAAAACAATTCCACTATACCCAGTGATTCTGTGTCTCCAGGTCCCCTTTGAAAGATTCAGAATAAGCAACAGAAGTATGGGTATGGAATTAAAATTTTTAATTGCAGACTATATGAGGAGAGGTGATGAATTTCTAACATGCACCCTTTCCCAAAGGCAGAGAAATTCCACTCTGACAGTTCAAAAAGAAGAAAAACAGTTTCCTTCATTTAATTATATTCAACAAACATTTATTAAACTTTTAATTTAGGTTAGGCATTGAGGACACAAAGAGAAAAAGGAAAATAGTTCCTGAACTAAAGATGCTTATAGCCCTTTTCCTGACAGATGATACTTTGTACTGAAAAGGAAAAGAGTACATGAAAAGCACTGGATCTTTGGGGTTGTTTTTTTTTCCATTTTGTGCGTTGTGCAGTGATTTCAGTGATCCCAAAGTGCTCTGTATTGAAAAAATTGTCTCTTTTAAATTAACAATATTAATTTACCTTGAGATGCTAATATGGCTTCTAATCATGGAAGATCATGATCTCAGAAGAATTAAATTTAGGAATAACTAGAAGGATCATGAAAAGACATGTGGTGGGTCTAAGTAACAATAGCTCACATTTGAATACCATTTCACAGTTTACTAAGTGGTAGGTATTATTTATTATTCCTATTTTATAGTTAAGGAAACTGTTAAAGAATTTGCAGCTTACTTAGCAGGGTCACAGAGCTAGGAGGAGGCAAAGCCAGGTCTTGAGCCCAGGGTTTGTTTTTTTTTTTTACTCCAAATCTCTATGCTGCAGAATGTTGCCTTTAAAAAAAGGACTTTCACTGGAGAAGTCATGTAAAAAAATATTAAGGAGATATATTACCAGAAAAGGTGATGAATCATATATGGAAAATGAAGGACTGACAATCTTAGTAGTCTATTGGCATCTTGTGATACTAAAAGAACAAGAGGAGTCCAGTGTGTTGGGTAAATCTAATAGGGTGGATTTATGGGCAAATGTAGTGATGAGCTGGACAAAAAAGCCTGAAGGGGTTTTGATCTGCACTGATAGAGGGAGTGCCTATACCAGTGAAATCATGTATATACCAAATTACCAAATTGCTTTTTTTTAAGGCAATGAACATGTATACCTCTTAAATTATTTCTACTAAGAAATCATGACCTCATACCTTCTATGATTCTAGATCACTCCAGAGGGAACAGTACTAGGAGAATCTGTTAATTATAAAGACTAGCAAGCTCATTAAGGGCTTCCTTAGAGAGGTGTGGACCACAAAGGCTCTAGTCCTACTCCCATCCCCATCCCCATTTCTCTGTTCTGTGGTCATTCCAACCCTTAATTTTAGCCCATTTTTATATGTCTAAGGAAATATCTTCAGGTTATTTTGAGATTGTCCCCTGCTTTCTTCCTTTCCTCAAGTACCCTCTTCATGTTGTTCCTACCAAATGATTCTCTTAGGTGGGCCAAAGGAAGGCCCTCAAAGCATTAGTTGGGTTACTAAAGTGGTTGTGGGAGTGTTCATCAGATGAAACACCAGAAAACAAGGATCCCAGTAAGTACTTGGGTCAGGTGAGCTGTAAGCCTGAGGGGAACTCCAGCATCACGAGGAAAGAGATGCAACTTCTCCAGGTCTGGCAAAAAGGCCCGAGCATCCTCTAGGGCAGCTTGAGCAGCCAGAGTGAAGTTGGGGTCACCAGAGGTCAGAACATCAAAGACACATGAATGGAAATAAGCATCTTCAACTGGTAGTCCTTCTTTGCACAACTGCCTAGCAGTATCAAAGGTCAGAGCCCCTCTTCGTTGTCGCTCTGATCGAGAGAGTCGCTGGCTGGGGGGACATCCCCCTACACATAGCTGTAGATCTTGCTCAGCTGAGAATGCTCTTGCCACCTCTTCAGCTGCCCGGATGGAGAAAGAGAGCTGACCAGCAGCTTGCCGAATAATGATGGTTGTGCCGATATAGGCAGCTCGAATCTCCACGTGGCTCCCAGGGGCTTCTGCTCGGATGGTCAAACTTGAACCTCCAGGCCGGTCACCTCCATTGACTGATCCATCTTCAAAAGCTGCTGGGAGATTGTTCACTTCAGCCTGGTAGACTTTTTGGTCAATACATTCCTGCATGTTCTTGAATATAATGGTGAGCTGTTTGGGGAAGGAGAAGAAAGGTTCATTTCTAGTCAACTTGATCTTCCTAGATTCATCAGCCCTAGATTCATCTATTTCATGCTAAAACACTGGTCCTTTTTACTGCACTCACCTTCCCCTAGGCCTCCCTGAATACCAAGCAGTCCCTGTTCCCAGTTCAAATCTAACATTCCTCGGTCCCTCCTCCTACCTACATTCTCAATCTTAGCAGCTCCCATAGTGGTGAGTTCCTCTCTTTTAGAAACTTCCCCTTCTGAATCTTTGTTTACTTAGGGCACTGCCACTCCCACTTTTTCTTCTGGATTCCCTGGACATGGAAAGTGACCAATAGGCAGGAGTAAAGGGAGGTGCAGGTAGTGAAAGGAATCGATGAGAAGCTGTGGGGACGAAGTAGTTAGTGGTAGTAATGGAGAGGGAGAGTCTGACTGGGAGAGGGGCCGGCAAAGGCATGAAATGACAATATGGGAATGACCAATGAGGACCAGAATGGATGGTGTATAGTGGGGAGGAGGGGGGGGCAGGGGGTAACCAATGCCAAAGAAACTAATCATCAAGTGGTTGTGCGGGTCGTGGGAGTAGAACCAAAGCTGTTCTCAAGGACTGACGGTCTATACCCTGACCTTCCCCGTGGCAGTGGCGTTGGCTCCTGTGGCCACCGGGTAGCTAGTAGCCTGGACGAAAAGGAAGTCGTTGTCCAAAAGGGGCCAGGAGCCTTGGACACGGCACGTATGGAAGTGATGGTGGAAGCTGCGTACGTGTGGATCCCCGAAGGCCGCACAATGCAGGAAGCCCGGGGGACGACCATGCAGCCTAGAAAACCGGCTCTCATAGTCACAGGGGTCCGGAGCAGGTGGGCCTGAAGAGAGGGCGGGGCCGGCGCCAGGAGGGGCGGGACCCTGTGGAGGGGGTGGGGCCGTGGGACCCTGGCGGGAGCAGTTGTGTTGGATCATCAAATCTTCTATCCCGTGGACAGCAGAATGGAAGGCCAAGTCCCCTCTGCAGGTGCGCGCTGTACGCCGCGTGCAGAGCGCGTAGGAGCGCAGGGCACGACATAGGCCTCCAGAGTTCGCCCCTGGGCCCCGGACTCCACCTCCCCGGCTCCCTCCAGAAGATCCCCCACTTCGTAGGTTCAACGTGGATGACACATACTCAGCATTGCAGCGGAGGATTTTGCATTGAGAGTGAGCTGGTGGGGGGAGGGGGGGATGGGAGGTGGGAGAAGAAAGGGGAAAAGATTGGGGGGAGGAGGGGGAAAAGATGAAGAGTGGAGGACGTTATTGTCAAAAAGGCCCCAGACTGTATCCTCAACCAGAGTAGCCCCAGGCACCCCTCCCACAGTTCATTGGGAGAGCCCCAACCTTCCAAATACCGTATGCTGAGGACCACTTCTTTAACCTCAGTTAAACAATTGCCAACCCCTTTGCCTTTCACTATGGCCCTTGTACAAGGCATGTAGTCCCTTAGTCTTTCTCCCAAAGAAACACCCTCCCTCAGCTAAAGGCTCTTGCCAGTTTCTCTATCTCGACTCCTAGGGTCTCTCTCTCCTCCCTCCTCCTTTCCACTAACAGAGTTCTCCTTGATATGCAATATACTGGTTGTAGTCCCAAGTTTGGATCTGAATGATTGGAATCCCTCAGGCCTTTATTGCTTTCCCCTTTCTCCTTGCCTCCCCCAGACCCTTCCCTAACCTTCCCCTTACCATGTCCACAGAAGAGCAGCAGAAGAGTGAGGGTGCTTAGTGAGTTGCCACGGGGGGACCAGGGACTTGTGGAATGACTTGGTTCCCTCATCCCTATCCAGTCAGGTTGCCCCTGGTCCCCAGGTCTCTTCCAACTGCTGGTTGGATCCCCTGGAAGGGACCTCAGTCAAAGAGAAATCAGGTTGGGGGTTGAAGTGAGAGGAGCCAAAGTCTGAGTGAGAAGGGTTATAGGGAATCTGGGGAGGTCAAAGAAATGATGAGAGGTAGGAAGGAGAGGAGAGAACTGGGGATTTAGGGCTTGGGGAACCTTTCTGGCCCTGTGTCTTCCTCCCATGGTCACCCCTGGGCCCTTGTGCAACACCCCAGTTAGAGGTGGAGGGAGGATGGGGCGGGTGTTAGGGGGGTGGGGAGCAGAGTCCACTCTACTGACCCATCCTGAGCTGACCAAACAGTAGAGGGGTCAAAAAACAAATGACCAAGGGGACAGAACTGCTCTGTTCCCCCAAAGGGCCCTTCAATGGGAATACAATCCGGAAACATTTTAGCAATACAACTCTGCTTATAGGTTTACTAAAGAACCAGGTGACTTTCCATTCCCTTCACACCTGGATCAAAATGAAAAAGAAGGGATAAAACTAGGGCTATCCAACCCCTATTTTGAACAGTGACATGCAGATCAATTTCTTTTGGAACCTAGAGCATACTAGATAGGTGTTAGCCACCTGCTATGCATTCTCTATTGAAAAACAAGTGCAAAACAAGTGTGCAAATCAATCTTTTTTTTTCTGATCTGATAACTCCTTTACTTTTCCTAATATTCCAGTAATGCTGCTCTCAACCACTAATCCCTTCAGCCCTGCAAATACAGAATATTTTGTCCCCACCTCTCACAATTTAATACCTCTCTCTCCCCTGCTTTGGTAAGACTAATCACCCACAACTAATCTCCTGGTGGAATACCTAGGGCTAAAATTAGGGTGGAGCAAGGAAGAGGTCATGGAGGTGAAGCAGAGACTGGAAAGGGGCTGATATTGTGAAGGAGATCTATAGGTGAAAGTGGCCTTTCACAACCACAATTCAGAAGCTCTTCAGGTCTGTCTGGAGGTGGGAGGTGGGAGTGGGGTGAGGGGTGTCAGTGACCAAACCTCTGAGTCTATAATTAGCCTTGGCAGAGAGAGCCACAAAGGTGGAGGCTTAGAGAGCACCCTGTAAACCCCACCAGAAAGTCTGAGACAAATGGTGAGAATGGAACAGGAGGATTTCTGGTTGTGTGACCCAGGTCGTTGGGGGAAGGGTGGTGAGATACTGGGTATAGCCCTTTAGTCTTTCTCCTAGAGAACCATCGCTTTCAGCCAAGTCATCTTACTAGACAATTTCTCTCCCCCTCCCCCCTTGGCACAGAGTATGTCTTTGCTCTAGGATATACCCCGTGTATTCAGCATGTCAGCATGCAATTCTCATGTTAGCATGATAGCAGCCTATGTGGCCCAGAGGAACTGAGGTTGGTATCCATGATTCCCAACATTAAGAAAAATGCAAACCCAAATCCTAACCCAAAATTTTTTGAAAGAAGCTTTAACTTTGTGGTGACTTACCTCTGTGTCTAGAGGTCAAGTGTCAGTCTGATATCCAGTTTTCCATCCACTGGTGCCTACTGTCTGTCAGCTTTATCCAAGGGTCCCATATCTCCTTTTCCATGTCCCTTTTCTCTCAACTCCAGTACTGAGCCCTAGCTACAATCTGTTTGAGGTCAAGGAACTAGGAAAGATTTGGGGGGTGAGGAGTGAACATACAACCAAAGGGAGGGACAGCTGGGGATGGGGGAGAGAGGCTGAGTTGAGGTGGAAGGAGGCCTGACCACTGAGTTTAGAGTTTTAAAAATAGCCAGGATCATAATTCTGGCGGGGAGGGAGGGAGCAGGAGAGCAGAAAGACTTGTATATTTGTGTGTGTACATGTGTGTGAGTGTATGTGTGTGTTTGTGTGTATAGCAAGATCAGGGTAGTGGTCACCACAGGGAAAGGGGTCAAATATCCAGTTCCATCCTGTATGAAACCCCAGTCACTATCTCATCCAGGCAGTCCTTAGGGATTGCCAAAACATAGAGTCCTGCCCTTGAGGAATTAGGGCAAGTACTTGGATATGGCCCCACTTCCCAGACCCTTTGGATATTGCTACCTACTCTCTACAAATGCCATTTGGGGGTAGAAAGCAGCTATCATTAAATAAAAACTACCACAGGAGATAAATCCCTCCCCAAAATTCCTCAAGCCCCCTCCTCCCCCAGTCTATCAAAGTAGGGCCAAAGAAACCAGCTGCCCAGAGAAATCTGAGCCTGGAGTTGGTGAGAAGCTGGGACTGTTAAAATCTATTTTCCCCCAGCCCTAGATCTACATTTAGCTCAGGTCTGTGCAGCTGCTGTCTGCTCTTCCTCTCCACTTTTCCCTCCTACTCCTCTCCCTATTATTCACCCCCCCCCAATAAAATAAAATAAGGAGTCCAGTTGAATTGCTAGAAAGTGAGTGTGTAGGACAGGAGAATCTCCCTCCCTCCCTCTGCCACCAAATCACACAGATAAAAATCATTATAGTACCACACACAAGGAAAAAGTAATTTTTTTCCTTTTAAAAGGAAAACATTGTGTCATAAATTCAGAGCTGGAAGAGGCCTTACAAGTCATCTGGTTTTCTTGCCTTACTTTACAGGTGAAGAAACAAAACCAAAGATCTCTTTTCCAAGGTCACAAAGGGAGTAAAATGGCAAAGCTCTGATTTGAACTTTATAAAACATTCCACTTACTTAGTTTAAAAAAGTAAGAGTTGGGAGCATAAAATTGCAATTTTTTTTTTTTTTGGTGACTGATAGTTAATGGAGAAAGAGAAGAGGGAAATTGGGGTAGTAACAGAGAAAAAGAGATGGGAAAAAGGGACAATTTCATGGAGTAGCAGCTCCATCTCATGGCCTTTTAGTATATTGCAGCTCAATAGTTTTAATGTTCTATTGTTTTCACATCCATAGGCCAGCATATCTTTGTATTTCCACTATTGACCAGATATAAGGTTAGGGACTAAATCTACCCTATAGGCCAGACCTCTACAACCTTTAACATACACAACTGGGCTAAACATAGTGGTAAATATCTATAATCTCTGCTATTGGGAATACTAAAGCTTGTGCATCCCTCAAGATTTTGATTTCTGAGCAGTAGGAGGCTAAACCCTTTGGATAGATCCACGAGTCTAGCTCCAATGTGGTGAACCTGTAAGGCAATCCTTTTAAATCTCCATGATTGATTCATTATTACACTCACCACAGTGATTGTTATCAACTTTCTCATCCCTCCTCAAGTTCCCCCTGCCTTCTCAGCTGAAGACCCTGTCCCATTCTTCACCCCCAAAATGGAGTCCATTTGTCAAGAGTTCCCTCCTCCTCAGCTTATGTTACTGAAGTGTCTTCCTTAGCTACCTTCACCTTCATTTCATCCTTGTCTCATATGAAGAAGTAGCCCTTCTCCTTGTCAAAGCTAGCCCATCTACCTGTACTAGTAATTGAATTTTCACACCTTCTTCTTCAGCAAATTGTCTCCTTTCTCATTCTCACAATCTGATTTTCAGGGTTTTTTCCTTATCTACTGGCTGTTTCCCTGATGCCTACAAAATACCTATGGGCACTACTGTCCTTAAAAAGTCAATAAATGATCCAACCATACTTTCCAGATATCATCTCATATCCCTCTCTTTTTCACCAAACTCCTTGAGAAAGTCATATAATAGGTGTTTCTACTTCTATAGATGAGAGAGTATCCAGGGGAAAAGTGTTTTCAACATCATCAAATGCTGCAGAGAATTTGGAAAGGATGAAGACTGAGAAAAGGTCATTGGATTTGGCAGTTAAGAGGTCAGTGTTAATGTTGAAAAGTTTCAAGTGAATGATAAAGTCAGAAGCCATACTACAAGGACTGAGAAGTTAAGAGAAGAGAAGACGTGAGTGCAATGAGTACAAACAGGTATTTAGGAGTTTGTCTGGGAAAGGAAGAGGTATAGGATGATAGCTTAAGGAGACTGACAGGGTAAGCAAGGATTTGTCAAGGATCAGGGAGATGAGCATACTTTTAGATGGGAGAAGGAGGAAGTAGCTAGGGAAAGACTGGAAAATTAGAGAAAGGGATGATTGTAGGGACAATCTGTGAGAACAGATGGGAAAGAATGGCATCAAGAGTAGAAGCAGAGGTACTAGCCATGTGACTTTGGGCAAGTCACTTAACCCCAATTGCCCTCCAAAAAGCAAAAAAAAAAAAAAGAGTAGAAGCAGAGGGGTTGGCCTTGGCAAGGAGACTAGAGTAAAGGAGGAAGAAATGGGGGGTGTTCTGGAGGGGCTTTGAGAGTTCAAGTTGAGGAACAGATATCAAATTGCATCCATTTTCTCAATAAAATAAGAGGTGAAGTCATTTCCATACCATGTCACTTGCAGCTCCAGCCTCCCCTCTGCCTCCTCCTGGAACCTAAATTCCCACATCTGTGTCCCAGGGTTTGGTTAGGTTAGTTTTTTTTTTTTTTAATTTAGTCCTGATCTCAGGCCTAGCATGCCACTTTTAGGCCATCTTTATGTTGAACTTTGCTACATGTACCCCTAAATCACTTTCCATCTATAGATCATAAACTCTTTGAAGGCATGACTTTCTTACTTGCTTGTATGTGTTGTTGTTTGTCCTTTGTTAGTGAAGAGGATCTATGACACCACTGGGTGATGTCTTGACTTGTGTCTGAATTGGGTTTAAGTGAGGTAGAGTAATGCAAAGTTGTTAGCCTCTCTTTTCCAGAGTCATCGAAGTCTAGTGGCAAGACAAAAGTCAAGATATCCATGATGGCCAGGATGCAATGGCTGGGATATACCTTGGGGTCTTTGATTTCTGATCAAACTCCAAGTGCTCCACAGCACTATATGGGGCATTCAAGGAGGACTAGCACCTATGGTGGGAGGGCTTGCCAAGCCTTTTCATCTGCCTTTGGTATCCACCTGCAGCCAACTCTCACCTGTGTCTCCAAGAAACTGTAGCATGCCCATTGGCCATGCCCGAGACGGCATCAGAAGATGGTCTAAACCAGGTTGAGGGTAGCCAACAGGCCTGGAATCTGTTGGTGAGTTAGAGGGATATCTACCTCAAGCATGTGAAGGCTTCCCCAGTGCAATGGGATAGGGTTGCATTTGTATAATCAACACTTAGCACAGAGCCTGGCACATGGTAAACACTTAATAAATACTTTTTTTATTCTTTCATTTAGCTGAGATAGAGAAGGGTATGTTGTAGGGGACTTGAGGAGGAAAGAAATGTGTGCAACAGCTTCTTTGGGACTGCAACAGAGAATCAGTTAAGATTAGGTTAAAGGATTGGGGGCTCAGTTTAGTTTATACCACATATTTGGCCACTATGCTAGTTCAGGTCCTTATCATCTCATTAATTTCTTCCTCCAGTGTCTCTGTTCTCTAATCTAGTCTTCAGAGTGGCCAAATAGATTTTTCTAAAGCACAGATCTGACCACGTCACTCAAGAGGTAAAGAAATTCTATGGCTTTCATTTACCTTGAGGATGTCATACAAAGTCCTTTGTTGAGTGTTTAAAGTCCATCATACTGTGACTCCAGCTTGTCTTTACCCTCCCTCCTTGTGCTGCTACCTTGTCCAATCCTTGGCTTCCTTCAAGGTTTTTGCTCAAGTGCCATTTCTGTCTGGATTATTAAGTTACTTCTGCCTTCTCTTACCCCCAAGATAGTACTTTTATTTTCTTTTGGTGTACACAAGACTGTCTACAATAGGTGCCTCCACTTTCTCTTTTATCATTTTTTCTTAACCACTTGCAATCTGACTTCAACCTTATCATTCTACTGAAACTTCTCTCTCTCTGAAGTTACTAATGATCTCTTAGTTGCCAAATCCAATGGTCTTTTTTTCTGACCTCATTCTCCTTGACCTCTTTGCAACCTTTGATGCTATTGATAATTCCTCCTTGATGCTCTCTACTCTTTAGGTTTTCCAGATACTACTTTCTCTAGGTTTTCCCTTTACCAGTCTGGCTGTTCTTTCTCACTCTCCTTTGCTACATCCTTCTCTGGATCACACAGTCTAACTTTAGATGTCCCACAGGGTTCTGTCCTGGGCCCTCTTCTCCTACTTTACTTGGTGATCTCATCAGCTCGACAATTACCATCTATGTAATGACAATTCTCAAATTTACCTATCCTGTCCCGACCCTTCTGTGACCTTGAATTTTGCCTCTCCAAATGCCTTTCAGACATCTCAAATTGGATGTCCACTAGACATCTTAAACTCAATTTACCCAAAATGGAACTCTTTATCTTTCTCTCTAACCCCTTTTCCCTCCCACCTTCCCTATTACTGTCAAGGACAACATCGATCTCTCAGGCCCTCAAGCTCACAACCTAGGAATCATCTTGTACTTCTTCTTGTTTCTTACCCCCCATATCCAATCTATTGCCAAGGCCTATCGATTTTGCCTTTGCAATGTCTCTTGAATATGGCCCCTTCTCTCCTCTGACACTGTCCCCACTGTGGTACAGATCCTCCTCACATCCCACCTGGGTTATTACAATAGCTTGATGGTCAGCCTCCCCCAAATCTCTCCTCACTCTAATCCATCCTTCATTCAGCCACTAAAGTAATTTTCCTAAAGTTTGGGTCCAACTATGTCACCCTCCTTCTCAATAAACTTTAGTATTCAATCCTGTGACTCTGGCCTTCTGGCTGTCTCAGGAGCAAGATGCTTTATCTCTTAGCACAAAGCCTGCCTGGGACACTCACTCTCCCCTCCTCCACTCTGCCTTTCGATCTCCCTAGCTTCCTTTAAAACCCAACTAAAATCCTTTCTTTTACTGGAAGCCTTTCCCAACTTTTCTTAATTCTAGTGACTTCTACTTAACTTAAGTGACTTATAGCTTGCTTTCTCTATATTTGTCTGAATGTTGTCTCTCCCATTAGATTATAAACTCTTTGAGGGCAAGAACTGTCTTTTTTTGTGTCCCCAGTGCTTACCACTGTACCTTGCACATAATAGGCCTGTAATAAATGTTGATTGATCAATAGAGTTTATGCACTGTGTATATATGTGTGTGTGTGTGTGTGTGTGTATGTCTGTATTTATATGTGTCTGTGTTTATAATCCCTGCCCAAAAGCCCTGGAGAGGAATGTCCCATTCTTAATGAAGGGAGAGCAGAGCTGGAGAAGGGTGAGAGAGCTGCAAACTTAGCTAGTCCCCTTAGGAACTCCTGGCACCTCAGTCTTAAGGACTTTTCAAGTGCTGAGTAACTGGGTGCCTCTGGCCTCCAGCTTTGAGAGAGAAGGTGGGAGAGACCAACCCCATTCCAGGTTACTGATGGAAGGAATGCTAGTAAGACATGAGAGGAGCAGCGAGGCTCCATCATGTCCCTATTCCCAACTAGTTAATAGTAGAATTTGGGGGGAGTTTCCCCTTGGGTGAGATCTAGGACACTCTCTTGGTGGAGCTGAGTTATCTCACTTCCAATGGGAGAGTTCCTTCACTCTGTATTATTTGGTATATATTCTCATATACGCCTACTCTGATTCCTGTTTTGCCGCTGATTTGGATAAATAGGTATCTTTGGTATTCGCTCTGTGTGTGGAGATTGGAGATGGGGTTCCATGTGTGAGGAAGAGAGAGATGACCAGTATAGCTATACCATACAGAATGTGGGAGAAGGAGTAATGCACAATGAATCTGGAAATATAGATTGGGCCCAGATTGTGAAGGGTTTTAAAAGTTAAATAGAGAAGTTTATATTTGATCCTACAGGCAATAGGGAACCATTGGAGTTTATTGAGTAGGGAAGTGACATGGTCAGATCTGTGCATAAAGAAAATTACTTTAATAGCAATGTGGAGTATGTACTGAAATGGGAAGAGGCAAGCTAGGGAGACAAATTATGAATTTGTTGCAATAATCTAGGTGAGGGGTGATAAGTGCTTGAACTAAGGTAGTAGCTCTATGAATACAGAGAGAGGGACAAATGCAAGAGATAAAGACATAGAAACGGCAAGATTTGGTTGTGTAGGGTCAGAGAGAATTGAAGAGTTGAAGATAACACCAAAGTTATAAACATGGGAGACTGGAAGAATGGTGATATTTTCCATAGAAGTAGGGAACACGTTGGAAGAGGGGTGGGCTTGTGGAGAAAGATGAAGTTTAAAAAAAATGTTAAGTTTGATATATTCAATATTTTCCCCAGCTACATGTAAAAACAATTTTAAACATTCATTTAATTTTTAAAATTTTAAAAAAATTTTGAGTTTCCTCTCTCTCCCTCCCTTCCCCCTCATTGATAAGGTAGGCAATTTGATATAGGTATACATGCAAAACATATTTCTATATTAGTCCAAATATGTTAAGTTTAAGATGTCTTTCTGATACCTAGTTTGAAATGCCCAATAAGTAATTGGTGATATTATATTGAAACTCAAAAGACAGACTTGAATTGAATATATAGATCTGTAAGCCACTGGCATAGAAATGAAAATAAAACCTATGGGCACTGATGATGTCACCAAGACAAAGAGTAGATAAAGTCTTGGGGAATACCTATAGTTAGGAGGCATGATATGAATGCTGAAAGGAGATAGCAGTAATAATTCATCAGGTAAGAAGAAAGCCAGGTGAGGGTAATGTCATTAAAAATCCATAGAGGAAAGAGTTTCCAAAAGAATAAGGTGGTCAGCATTGACAAATGCAGCAGAAAGGTCAAGAAGGTTGAGAACTGAAAAAAAGGCCATCAAATTTGGCAATTAGGATATCATTTGTAGCTTTGGAGACAGCATACTATTGGAGAAACAATTCAATTCAATAAGCCCAAAATGATAAATTACTTATAGACTAAATCTGACAAGAATTGCTAGAAAAACTGGAAAGAAGTATGCCTGAAATTAAATTTAGACTAATAACTTATACCACATACCACAATAAACTTAGAGTGGATAATTAAGCTAAATAATGAAAGTCATAAGAAATTTAAAAGTGAACCATATCAGATACCTTTTGCAGTTATAACTTGGCAGTGAATTCTTCACCAAACAAGATATAGAAGTGATCATAAAAGACAATAGAGATGATTTGGATTTTATGAAATTGAAAGACAATCATAGGAAAAACTGCCTTAAATCACTAATAATAAGAGGAATGCAAATCAAAATAACTTTGAGGTTTTACCTCACAACCAACAAATTGGCAAAGATAACAAATGATGGAAAATAGTCAATATTTAGAGGGACTGTGGGAAGATAAACACCCTAATGCACTGCTGGTGGTGCTATGAATTAGGCCACCCATCATGGAAAGCAATTCACAATAATATGAAGAAAATGACTAATGACCAGAGATTCCACTAGTAGGCATATATCACAAGAAGGTCAATGACAAAAATAAGTCTAATCTACATCAAAATATTTATAGCAGCGCTTTTTGGGAGGAGCAAAGAATTGGAAACAAAGTATGTCTGTCTACTGAGGAATATCGAAACAAACTGTGGTATGTGAATATAATGGAATATTAATACACTGTTAAACATGATGAATACAGGGAAAAGACTAAACTGATTCAGAGTGGATTGCACAGAGCAAAAACGTTAGGAAAACAATATATACAATGCTTGCAACAATATAAAAGGAAAAACAAAATGTAAAACAATAACAAAAGATAAAACATGATATTGAAAAACATTTGCAAGAATAAAATGAATGTAATTAGCACATAAGAAAGGACACTGTCAATTGGAAAAGATTCTTTATATCATATATATCTATTAATTATATCCAAATTATAGGTAACAGAATTATATAAGAGCAACAACCAACCCCTTTATATAATTGGTCAAAAAGAATATGAGCAAATAGTTTTCAAAAAAGGGCCATTATAATAATTTGGAACAATGGGAAAAATGTAGGAGATACAAATGTAAAATATATCAATAAAATTCATTTTTATAAAAAAGATGATCACCTGGAGCTATACCTCCAAGTTACCAAACTCCATATCCTTTGACGATTATTAGGCCTATACCCCAAAGAAATAAAAGAAAGAGGAAAAGGACCTGTATGTATGAAAATATTCATAGCAGCTCTGCATAGTAGTCCCAAACTGCAAACTAAGGGGACGTCTGCCTATTAAGCAAATATAATGTAATTCTATTACACCACGAGAAATGATGAAATGGGCAGTTTCAGAAGAAACTGGAAAAATTTGTATGAATTGCAGAATGAAGTGAGTGGAACTATTAAGAACAATTTTTATACAGTAACAACATTACAAAGGAAAACAACCTTGAAAGACTTTAGGACTGTGATCAATGCAATGATAAAATGCAAATTCAAAGGATTAAATATGAAATGTGCTACTCGCCTCCTGTCAGAGAGATGATAGACTTAAAATTCGGAAGAAGCACACGCTTTTGAACGTGTCCAATGTGAGAATTTGTTTTGGTGGATTATGCATACTTGTTAAGAGATTTTAGTATGCTTTTTTCATTGTTTAATGTGGTGAACAGTGGAGTGTATACATATAACAGATGCTTGTATAAATAAATTCAAAAAGAAAAAAGTGATTTTCAGGAATTTTTCATGCATTTATTGCATCTAAAAGCACCAAGTACCTGAGTAATTGGGAAAGGGCTCCCTCTGCTGGCCAAATTTAGATCATCCGAGCTGTACTGAAACTTCTTCAGCAAATGAAAGAATAAGATGTCCGCCTGCATCGTCACTCATGAACCCTTTTCGTTATTAGGAGTTTAGGGGGACAATTCCTTTGATCTCAGTTTCTTTGGGCCTTTGGGAAGGTCATGGGTTGATTCTTAATGAAGCCACAGATCCCTATGGTGAAAGAAATAGCTCAAAAGGAGTAAAAGTGACTGCAGAGAGAGAATCAGTCTGTCACAAGGATGACCAAAGAGGGAGTATCTGGATAATAGTCTTATCTTCTCATGAATGGACACTTCTTTACTTGAAACTGTCCCATCCCCATTTCTACTTTATTTCTGCCTTTGGGCGAAGGAGAACAAGCCTAATCTCTTCTACAAGAACAGATCTCTCCTCTAAGTCTCTTCTTATGGTTAAACATCCTCTCAGTTCCTTCAGATGATTCTTATGTAGAATCCTCGAGACCCAGAGGTATTTTCTCTCTCTCTGAGAGAGAGTGGGTTCTTCCTCAGATTCCAGCCCCTGGGCTCACTTGGGCCAAGATCTTATACTGAAGAGGGAGAACCAGACCCAAAAGGGGAGTCAAACTGTTCCCGCTGGAAATCAATCATCTGTCTTTTTATAGCTCTATCCTAGAGCCCCCAGGCAGAATCCAAGGTTCAGTCCTATCTGGGCAAACACTAGTTTTTGCTGCCATGTATAAATGGCCACTAGGTGGGGAGAGAATCCTCTCAGGAGAAATCTGAGGAAGAAACCTACTTTGTTGATAGAAGAGGAGAGAGCAAGAGCGCAAATTTGTCTGTTGTCTCTTCCGATTTGAAATTTTGTGATACGTTGAGAATTTACTTAATAGCCTGTTTTACTTCTCATGTTCCACTAGTTAATGAAAATATACGTCTACAGCCAGGGTATAGAAATAAAGTACACAAGATAGCAAGTTGACTCTCCTTGTTTATTTTAACCTTTTGTCGACATTTCCTATCTCAGCCCCGCTGCTTTAAATTTCATTTTAGCCTTTCACCTGGATAAAAAATGTTGGGTGGGACATTGATTTGGCGTGTTTCTTTCCCTGAACGCAGGTGAACAAATATAAATCTTGAGGTCAATTTCAGTTCCTAGTCTTAAGAGTTCAAGAAGCAGAGAATTCCTAGGTGAAGATGATAGCGGGGATATGTCCTGCTACTACATCTTGTCAGAGGCAACGGTGATCACTGACTGGAGACCGAGTCATATACAACTGGCAGAACGGGAGGGGTGTGTGTGTGGGTTTGAGTGAGTTTTTTTTTTTCTATGTTGTTGCAGACATTGTAGCTTTGAGACAAATAAAGGGTTTCATATTTTAAGTATTAATCTCATGGTAAACTATGAAGCATTATGGATCATGGGTCATGTTTTAAATGTTTTTCAATGTGCCCCTATGAGTCTTTTGGCTTTAAGCATTTCTTCTGTGGTAGAAGAAATAAAATAACTGCGCTATATATGATCCGTTTTGTACATCGAGTACCCTTCTAGAAGGGATTCTGTCAGTCCCTTTTGGGAAGGTGCTGGAGATGAGCCACACCTGAAGAGATTTTTCCTGGGACTCTGGGAGGAAAGAGGAAAGTTGGAAGGGTTATTCTGGACGGGTGGCAGCATCACTCTTACGGAATCAGGAGGGAACAGACTTCGAGCTCTAAGGAACTGACCAGGGAAAGACCAATTGGGTTACGGAAAAGCACAGTAAATACCTGGCCCTATTGCTTCAATGCTTAAGTTCACCAAGATCTTTCTCTGGCAATCCCTAGCCAAGAGTTTTTCCCCTGTCTCTCGTCCACTCAGCCGTAAACCGCCCCCCTCCCCCCCCCCCCCCCAGCTCCTTTTCTGGAGTTCCAAGAACTACTGCAGCAGAGTTCCAGGTAGGTTCCAGCGTCAGAAGTCACTGGAGGGGGAGAGAATTTCCTCAGGTTTTCTCTCGAAGCCACGCAGCTCCAAGCAGGCTCTTGACGGGAGAGCTCCCAGTTCTGGAGCAAAAACCGCGCTTCTGGTATAACTCTCTGAGCTGGAAAGTACAGATCTGACATATTTGTAAATGAAACAAAGAAATCCTGCTGTGTTCGTGCTACCAGAATGATAGAAGAGCAATGCTTACCATCTTCCCTGGTGGTCTAGTGGTTAGGATTCGGCGCTCTCACCGCCGCGGCCCGGGTTCGATTCCCGGTCAGGGAAGCTGCTTTTTAAGTAAGTTTTCTACCTCAGAGGCCTTCTAGCTCTCAGGGAGGACGACTAAGTATAGGAATTACCAGCATTTTCTTCAATGTGCTGAATACAGGAGACTAGCAACAAAGTTTCCAAGACGTTAGTTTCAAAGAACTCTGCGGGAGGCTATGGCCGAAAATCGAGTAGTCCCAGTTTCTGGCATGACACCGATTATGGCCTTAGTGCACTCTGATATTTCAATCTTGAAGTCTGGGGGGAACCCCAAACCATAACCTGCTATGCAGTGTTGGATACTAGAGAAGACAGGCAGAAATTTCTTTTTTTATTCTTCCTGGAGTTACGAAAGCAATCGAGGCCGGAGGAGAAATTGGACACCCGGTGGCAGCCCCTCTTGGACTAGTTCAAGCCCGAGGAAAGAAGGGTCTCTGAGAGAAGCCTGAGAAAGAGAAATGCTGAAATAAGCTGAAGAAGTTATTTCATACGTATTTACATCCCACCTAGGAAAGCGGGCAGCAGAACCCATGGGAGAGATGAAAAAAGTCAGTTGACTAGTACAGCTCAGTACTGGGACATCTAATTAGTTCCTCTAACTACTGCTAAGAGAGTAGATCTCG
Organism: Gymnobelideus leadbeateri; assembly: GCA_011680675.1. Lineage (NCBI taxonomy): Eukaryota > Metazoa > Chordata > Mammalia > Diprotodontia > Petauridae > Gymnobelideus > Gymnobelideus leadbeateri. The sequence goes on from WOXC01003597.1 coordinate 90,906, forward strand.
ATACAACTATCCCTATTCGCTGATGATATGATAGTATATACAGAAAATCCTAGAGAATCAGCAAAGATACTAATTGAGACAGCTACTAGCTTTGGCAAAGTTGCAGGGTACAAAGCAAACCTTCAAAAATCAACGGCATTTCTATATAATAACAAAACCCAAGAAGCAGTATGAGAAAGGGAAATCTTATTCCAAGTAATTACAAAATGCGAAAAATACCAGGAGATTGAACTACCAAAGTACACAAAAGACTTTTATACATTCTGTGACAAAGTACTCCTTAAAGAAATAAAGAACAACATTCTGCTGAGGAAAGACAACACGTAAATAAGTATGTATATTCAATATTTGTACGAAGTAGATGGAAAATACTTCTTTGCTATTTGGTGAAACAACAAGGCTACGGCAGCAGATGGCGCCATACCTCTAGATTAGACATAATCCAATACTGAAATGGATTGTGATCTCACTGGTGGGAGTCCACTCTCTAAGCACGCAGATTCCAAACCCCTACCTACCTGATCTGTCCACCTCTCCTTCACGTCCTCCCATCATTTCCCTAAAGGGATTTCACCCGACGGTTGGGGGAGACTTCCTCTTATTTTCTTGAGATCTTGAGGATATCAGTGCACGGGGGGCATCCCTTCCTCTTGCTGTATTGTACTAGCCTATCTTTTCACTCATTTAGGTCAGAGACTGGACCAGCAGCAGACAGTGCCTCCAGCTGGGAGCAGGAATTAGGGGACACAGTCAAGGATAAAACATCCTGCTGGGAGCAAGAGTTATCTGAGGAAAGACAGCTATACGGAGAGTGTCTCTCGTGGCAGAGAGAAGTGATGGCTAATACTTTACAAAGGCATGCAGGAGCCGAAGAGTCCAGTAGAGAGTTAAACCCAAAGGGGAACTTCCCGAAAACTCTAAGAAAGGAGAAAAGAAATCTAATAGCTAGAAGCTGGGGGTTACCACTTTGATCACGTGTGTTCTTTTTATGGGTGCCTCACTCTACTACCCACTCTTCCCACAGGCTGTGTATTTGTTTGAGAGGGTTAGACTTCAGAGGGGAAGAGAATATTTTTATAACTATTGTTCTAACTATAACTTCTTAGTAAATATCTTCGATAAAAACTAATTAAGTTTACTGGATGATTATCATTGGAAAGTATATCCACGTTGGCCTATGAATGACAATACTAGAAACCCCCCCCAGAACTTTTGAGAGTAGATATGAGCTGCACCTGGGGGGTGGAGCTTAGCTGACAGTATATTGGAGTTGGGGAAGCAGCACTGAAATGGGTCCTGCATGTATATTTACTTAATTATAATAAATACATATAGTACTTTACTGATAATTATGACTTTTTTTTTTTGCAAAACTCACACACAAAATATGACTTCTTATTTGCTTCTGGAAAGTGGGAGCATCAGGAAAGTGTAATTTTTTTTCCAAATGGAAGGAGAAATTGAAGATTCTAGAGAAGTTAGATTGGGGAACCCAGGAACTTTGCAGCTCTACAGGGAAGGCCGCTGTCAGTGGTGGGAGCCAGTTGCAAGTGTAAGACACTTGCTGCCCTCATTGAGTAAAAAAATCAACGTATATACTAATATTGAATAATAAATAAATTTAAATAACATAATAGCCTTTGGAACATTGTTTGGATTGCTGATCTGTTTAAGGAGTAATTTGCCTATATAGAAGTTGCTTTTAGCCTGAATGTACCTGCTTCTTGGTGCTGCTATAACTGGTGAATTTATTCACTTTCCATTTTCTCTTCCCTACCCCTCTGCCATCATCAAAGACTGGAATACTGCAAATCTTTTCCCTTTTGGAGTTTCCTGTCCTTTAGAAATCTTGTTTGTTTGTTTTTCTGTCTGTACCTTAGCAATGAGGTTTTTTTTTTCTCCAGACAAAGAAAATCTGTCTTTATTGCATTTTGAGAAAGTGTTTTTGATAGTGGTGTGGGAATCAGAAACAGTGACTGGTGGAGATTGTTTTTCAAAGAGTGTTTTAGAACCAAGAAGCCAGTATCAGCTTGATCAATAGGGAGGGGAAAATATTTCTTCCCTAGTTTTCGGGCTCTGAGTTTACTGAAGGGTATAAATATTCAACATAATTAGCTCCCGAAATATCAGAGGGAAAGGACAAAACTAAATCATAAGATCAGAAAATGCTCATGTCTTTGGCAGCATAAAGAGGGAAGGAAGATTAAAAAAAAACATTTTTAAAGGTTAAGAGAGAGATATTTGATTTCAGAGTTAATAAAGACTCACTGGAGTTTATTGAGTAGTGGAGTAACATGGTTAGACTAAGCTTTAGGATGCCTACTTTGACAACTGTATGTAGGACAGATTGGAAAAAAGGGGATACTTGATGAAGGAAGATCAATTAGAAGGTTATATCAGTAATCCAGGTGAGAGGTGATGAGGACCTGAACTGGGCTGCTGTTGGTATGAGAAGAGAGAAGGGGACAGATGGGATAGATATGAACTCAGATTGACAATTGATTAGATAGGTAGGGTGTGAAAGAATGAGTAGTCAACGATGAAACAGACTTAGAACCTTAATGATTGGAAGGATTGTGGTGCCATTCCCAGCAATGGGCAAGTTTGGAAGAAGGGTATGTTTGAATGGAAAGATAATGTAATGAATTCTGTGATGGGTCACTAACCCATCCATGCCTACTCATCTTGTACCACCCACTGTGTCCCACCCAAAACGAAAAGGAAGATGTTAGGCTCTTACTTATTGATCAATGCTAATGAGCATTGCCTACCCTATGAGGGATATCTGCCATAGTCACAAAATGGGGAGGTAGGGTATGGATATGCTGGACTATGTACCTGTATGTACAAATAATTTTCCTAATAGCATCTGACGTGTTACTACTGTGTGTGTGCCTGATCCTGGTTAGGTTATGAATGTCCTGAAAGGCCTATGCCTGACAAAGAAGGGAGCAGGGGGAAAAGGGAAAGGAGCTGGTAGCTTGAGTGGAAGGATGGGAATAAGTGGGGGAATGTTGGGGGATACAAGTGGTTTGTGTCATAGGCAAACCCTATAATTACTCATCTTGGGGAAGGTAGAATATGACCCCTGTTTCTGATGAGGTGCTTGTACTTAAACCCTAGCTCTAGGACCCAAAGATGACATCTCTGGCAATAATTCATGAGTAGACTTCAGTGAGGCAAACTATCTCTCCTGGTTACAAAAAGAACCTGACCTCTGTAGAATTTCCCTTGTATGAACAGGAGGACTATTTTGTATCAGCAGAACTATCTTGTACTGGTTCCCACAGTATACAATACAGAGGTCAAGCTAAGCAAACTCCCAAGGCTATCTTGTTACAGATGTAGGCATACAGGCTACAGTTTAGAGCCTCCCCGCTCCTTTCCCCACCAGGTCATGCCAGTAGTGAATGATACCTGTACCCAAGGTATAGAAACTGTATGTTACCACCTAATTAGTGTAGTTGGCACACAATGCACTAAGTTTTTCCTATATAAGCTTTAGCATCACTCCTGTTATGTTTCAAGTTCCCCAAAGGGGTCTGCTGCCTTTATTAGTATTATAATAAATTTTGGTCACTTGACTAGAAGACTGCTTGAGTCCATGGATTCTTTCCGGACAACTTGGCTCTGAACCTTGGTATTTTGGGGTCCCTGCACCCCTAAAACTGCATCATTCCGCTCTAATTGCTTGATTACATAGCTTTTGAGATTAGATCATGGACTCCAGGGAACTCTGGCCTCCTACTGGCCTAAACTCCAAATGAGGTGTCTGAGGCCAGGTCAGAATAACTCTAGGCCTTTTTCTGAATTCCCAGGCTCTGGCCTTCTAGGTCTGGTGCCTGAGGCCTGACCCCAAGGCAGTGCTTCCTAGACAAGAAGGAGTTAAAGAACCATGAGATCTTAGATTGAGAGCTGGGGGGGAGGGGGCTTTAGAAGTCACCTATTCTGACACCCTCATTTTACAGATGGGGAAACTGAAACTAAGAGAAGCTTCAGTCACAGATACCTTCTGAGCAGAAATGTGCCACTCCCTCATGGATGGATCATAGTAAATCCTTGATGAAACTGATTAATTTCCTCCTCCCCCATGGGCTGTCATAGCTTGACCCTTGATCTGGTGACCATCTTCCCTTGAGGAGTGTGGACATGCTGATTAGAGTCTGGCTGAGAGGACAGGGATCACATAGCCCCTGGTTTCTAGTGAGTGGAGCTGCTGCCAAGATGGTTGATTAATTGGCACCTAGGAGAACATATTTGGATTGGAGAAACTACTCTGTGTTGGGCAGTCTATAAAAGGGAGCAAACAGAGCATTCTCTTTCAACCTTTCTATTTTCAGATGACTAAGTTGTATATTAGTGAGTTCCTGAATGAAGGCAAGGAGGTAGGGTAGGGAAGTCTCTGTGCTCACTCAGCATCCTCCCTCCAGGAAACAGAAATACCTGACTTAGGTCAGAAGCATGTTGGAGTTACATATACTTTCTTTCTCACAGCTTTCTTTTCCATTGTGCCAGAGAGATTTCCTGAGAATAGTCTTTCCCAACCCAAGAAATAGAAGCTGAGGCAATGATAGCATTCCTGGAAGAAATCCATGTCAGAAACAAAGATGCTTGCCCATGGGGGAGTTCACTTACAATGTTTTTTAAAGGTACTTGCTTAGTCTACACATAACCAATATTTCTGAACCCTAGTTTCTTGAATAGAGGAGCAAAAGTGATGGTGGTGATGGTCTGAGGTTCTTACATGTGATGTGAGTCAGGAAAACCTATTGAGAGACTTGCAATATTCCCAATTCCAGAGTAGTGGCTGTGATAACAGAGAGGAGAGACATATGGAAGAAAGGTTGCCAAGGCAAAATCAACAGGATTTGATAATCAGTTGGTTTTAAGAAGAGAGGCAAAATGGATTGGTGGTTAGAGAGCCTTCATTTCAAGTCAAGAAGATCTGGGTTTCAATCCAGCCTCTGAGACATATGTAACTGGTTGTGTGATTCTGGGAAAGTCATTTAACCTCTTCATGCCCCCAAGAAACACTAAGGTTATAACTTAGTAGAGGAGATTTCTTACTTCAGTGAAATTCAAGGTCTGGTTTGCTTTTTTTTAAGTGAGGAAATTGGATGAATGAAAGGAAACCCTAAAGTTTTTAACATGGGAGGCTTTGGGAATAAATGAATGAGTGAATGAAAAGAATAGTGGTAAGACATAAAGTCTAGAGAAGTAGTATTCCTCACGATTAGGAAGACGGGTTAGTCAGAGCACAAGAGTCTACTAAGAGGGCTGGGCAGTCCCTGGCATCAAATTATTTAAATATATTCTCTCTGCCCTCATTCATCTGAACTGCTCACAGCCACTCCTGAGACCACCTTCTCTCATGAACAGGTCTAGAAGATTACAAACTCACTGTACATCCCAAATGACTTTCATCACAAGGGCAAAGTGGATTGGCTTAAGATTTTATTTTCCTTTCTTGGCTCATTGTTCTGAAACCTACAAAATGGAGACTATTTTAAAACTGAAAGCATTTTAGAGCCTAGGCCTCTCTGTAACTGAATATCACTTAGAATCACTCTGCTGCCATGGAGCGTTGGTGGTATAGTGGTGAGCATAGCTGCCTTCCAAGCAGTTGACCCGGGTTCGATTCCCGGCCAACGCAAGTAATGTTTTTTAGCAACTGCATTTTGTTCTCTCTTTCAGCAGAGTTGGCGCGGCAGGGAAAGTGTCGATCTTTTAGTTTTGAGTACTTTAAGGGCTAAAGAAAGAAGTTCGGAAGAGGAAATTCCTGTACAGAGTGTTCCCAACGGAAGGACAGTCTGATTGGCGTCCCCGAAGAAAATTGCCATTAATTATACCCAAAGACCTTGCTTTTCAAAAGACAGAAACAAACAGAACAGAATCGCTCGGGGTTGGTGTGTGGAAGAAGGCCCTACTCCGACAGCTGCAGAAAAGAAACCGATTAGATGTTTTTTTTAAACTGAACGGAGGCTGATTGATATAGTTTTCAAATAAGATTGAAAGTCCAAGAAAAGGAAAGTACACCATCAAGTACTGAGAAAACACTGTGTGGGCCAGTGTTCAAACAACTATTTCATCTAGCGAGATGGTTTCTCTCTCCACAAGTGCAGATCGCAACCCCTCTGAAACAGTAGACTGTCTTCCGGAGTCTTTGGCTGAAAAATTAATCACCTTGCAGTCAATTTGGTGATGTATCTCTCTGAATTTACTAGGTTGTCTTCCACTGCCTATACTTTTCCAGCTTAGGAGGATCTGCCAGTGGTTAGCACACATGGCTATAGATTTATAGAATTTAGGGACATTTACACTCTGCTTTGAGACGCTGGAATAGTTAAGAAAACTCGTTTTTTTTTTCTTTTTTCTTTCAGATTTTTTTAGCTATCTAGGAAGGAAATATATACCAGTCAAAATGTATGAAGAACATTGACAAAGTGTATTATCCTAAAGTGGTAAGCATTCATTCATTCAGGGAGAACGCAGTGAAGGATTTCTGCTTCTTCCATTAGGGAAAGTTGGATTTTCTAATTAAGTTGAATCATAACGTCACTCGAGGTGCCTTATTTCTTTTCAACTTGTCCCAGATAAAAAGAATATAGAGAATGAAATATTGCTATGTATTGGAATAGGGAAAAGAGAGAAACCGACACATGGACCATGTTAGTTTTCAGTGAAAGAATTTTAAATCTATCACGAGATTAACATTCCCAACCCCCGACTCTGCCCAAGATGACAGCCGAGGTGTGGAATTTAGAAGGGAGCCAGGGTCTGAACCAGAGTGGAACTTTCAGGTGAAAAGCAGAAGAGAATCTATTCTGGGTTGGTGAAAAGGACTATTTAGATCTTAGTTCATGGTCAGGCTGGCTTGAAGATCATTTTATGCCGTGGTCTAGAAATCAGTCAGTACTGCTTATGGGATTTTCGTAGGCAGTTGGGGACCGTAGAAAGAAAAGTAATGTTTTGCAAGATAAGATCTGTTTATCACTTTTTAGAAAAAGATTTCGTGATAGAGATCGGAGAAGACAAGAACAGGGACAACTGAAGAGAGAAAAGATCCTTCCCATTTTGTTTAAAGAGGTCTACTTTAAATCAGCGTGAAAGACTATCTTCGGAGAGCTGAAACTTGTCTCCTCTGTGGCGAGCCGTGATCGTATAGTGGTTAGTACTCTGCGTTGTGGCCGCAGCAACCTCGGTTCGAATCCGAGTCACGGCAAGGGGTGTCTTAAGTTTTATGTTCTGCCATTTCAAACTGCAAAGAGCCATCATCTTCCTCTTTCCCCAGTGCGAACTCAATCAAATTTTTATCGATCCCCATAGATATATTGGGTACGCGTAGCTTAGAGTGAAGAGTAAACTGTACCCTCAGCCTCCAGGTTTTAGAATGTGGTTGGGAAGAATAAGTAAAAACTCACTTTTATATTGTCTTAAGGTTTGTTACAAGACCAATACACTTTAGGAAAAAGCAAAGAAAATTACAAGGCAGCAGCTGTTCGAGGTTCATGGAGAACGAGTCGGGGGGAGTGAAATTCAGAACGGCAAGGAACTACAGTAAACATATACAATTATATTCGGGGTGACTGAAAGGACGGAGTTGTTTTATGCAGATTCATTTCACTTTCTGAGTTCCCGGTCTTTCTTTCTTTCTTTCTTTCTTTCTTTCTTTCTTTCTTTCTTTCTTTCTTTCTTTCTTCCTTCCTTCCTTCCTTCCTTCCTTCCTTCCTTCCTTTCTTTCTTTCTTTCTTTCTTTCTTTCTTTCTTTCTTTCTTTCTTTCTTTCTTTCTTTCTTTCTTTCTTTCTTTCTTTCCGCTTGTTTTTGTATCAAAGCACCGAGTACAATGCCTGGTACGTGGTAAACGTTTAATAAATTCTTGTTTTCTGGCTACCTGCCTACCCTGGGACTGCTTCAATGAAAGAACCTTTTAAAAAGTAGTAAAAAGGTTCAGGTTATTTTTGTGGTAATTAGAACCACGAGGGAGAATCCTCACCAGTAAGAAAATTTTCCTTCGGTAAATTAGAAACATCACTTGTGGTTGGGCCCAGGAATTTCCATTCTTCTCTAGGGCCTCTCAGCTGTTTTAGCCCGAGGAATCAGCGCCCGTCTTTAGCTCCCAAGTCCTAATTAAATGGTAACTGAAACATTCACTGAGAGCTGAACCTGGACCAGGATAAGCAGAATTATTTGGGAGACTCGGGTCTCCCAGTTTTATGCTGGTATTTCCCGTCCCATTAGCCCCGTTGCAAGGAATGCTTGGCCAGTCCGGGACCTAGGAGAAGAACAAATGTCTTTGAAGGTCGATGTCATTATCGAGGGTGAAGCCTTCGAGGACTCAGACCCTTCTGGACGCTGGTCAATTTCCCCTGAATCTTTAACTCCTCCTTCCTGCCTCTGGTTAGTGATCTGGCAGAGACTTGCTAGCCAGCTCAGGAGTAAGGGCTGCACTGCGTTACCCAAGTCCGGGGAACCGCAAAACTTCCCATTTAGTTCACCATGGGAAAGGCCAATCGAGTCAGCCCTTCACAAAATCTCCCTCCTCCCTCGGGACAGCGCTGCACAGTTCTAACGCCCCATTTTAGTGCCTGGGAATACTAGGAAAGAGAAAGTGAGGAGGTTGGTGATAGCAGCGGGAAGTGGCAAGAAAAGTAGAGACAGAACGAACCCAGTTATAGAGAATTCATGAAGTATGGGGTGTAGAACCGTCTTTTAGTCCAGGTTCAGTGCTCCTTCCTCCCTGGACCTACAGGTCCCATCTCCTCCTCCTCAGAGACTTTGGCTCATTAAAGTGCAAAGACGCAGGAAATCATTATTGAAATTTTTCATAATCGAGAAACGTGATAACCAAAGTCTGCACAGACCAGCATTGTTCACTTTACCTCCTGTTTTATTTGAATAATTTAAAAACTTTCCACCAAGAGACCGCATTGTCCCGTGCTTTGTTTTTCTTCATGAATCGTGAAGTGAAACTCTCACCAACTCGTCGCCCGGCTAGCTCAGTCGGTAGAGCATGAGACTCTTAATCTCAGGGTCGTGGGTTCGAGCCCCACGTTGGGCGTCCAAGAGTTAACTTTTCCAAAATTAAAAGTTTTCTTTTGTGTTCGCACCAATTGAATGCAACTTAAGTCCCTAGTAGCGCAAGGCATTGTGGTAGGTTCCGAGGATACTTCGAAGGGTTTTGAGCCCCTGTATGTGGGTTTCCCTATCCAGTGATTCAGATTGCTAATGCTCTATTTTCTCTAATTCTGTGCGCCCTTTGCTCCGGTGCTCCCATAAAAACCCTGCAGTGCTGGAGAGCGGAAGCTTTCTCTTGTACGTCCGTGGCTACTAAGGCTCTATGTTGTACAAAGGCAAAATCAGACTCTGCCATTAAGTAGCTTACTTTAGTACTGGGAATGGGGAAAGATACAGCATGTACCTGTAGAAAAGAAAGACTTGGGAACGTGCCCTTGGATCGAGCGTTGAAGAAAGATTTTTGCTGGTGGGAAGTTTTTTCTTTGTCGTAGTTACTGGAGGACATCAGCTCAGAAAACGAAAGCAGTCTGTAAGGACTGGAAGCAGGAGTCCGGTTTACTACTTCCGGCCAAGCTGCTATAACACTTAAGGAAAAGAGTTTTGTTGGGAGTGGACTAAGTGGACAGGGAAGGTCGGCGGCTCTGCAATAAACCCATAGTAGACCATGGCCACTGGGAGGTGCTGTTAACCTTTCTCTTCTCGAAAACTCAAGGCATCACCTCTTCAAAGGAAGGAAGAGGAAACAGGAAGCCAAGACATTTAGGGTGTAGTCTTAGGGCTAATCCGGCCTTTATCAGACTGGGGTATTTGGCAGTGTTGTTCCTTTTGGGGACCTATGAGATCTTAGCTAGAAATCCCACCTCGACATCACAATTTATATTTGTATGAACCCCTCTTTACTCTTTCTGGGATTTTATCTCTACAAAATTCCTGCACAAGGCCTAGGTTAGGGGAGCACAGGATTGAAGGAAACCAGGCAAGAAAGAAGGAGACAAACTGAATATGAAAGAATTCTAGGCAATGATTTCCACAGTTGAAGGCTGTGCGCCTTTCCTGGCTTGGCAACTCTCGATTACACTGCATTTAATGTTATTCTGAGAATATTAAGAAATCCCAGTTTCTATGCTTTTTTTTTTTTTTAATGGTTAGAATGTGGGAATGAGTCTTATAAGTGATACCAGGGCTTTTTACAAGGTGGTGCAGTGGGTAGAGTGCAGATCATAGTCAAAAGCTTTTAAATTCCAATTTGGCTTCAGACACAAGCTGTGTGATTTTATATAGAAATCTTAATTTTCTCATCTGTAAATTGGGAATATAATAACGGCACCTATCTCCCAGGTTTCTTTGGAGGATAATATGTATGTTGATATATAGCTATGTTTTTTTCTTGGGGTTGATTCTCATTTTGAAAGGTTACATTTGTAAGAGGAACACCTTTCTATACCAGCGTCAGTGCCTGCTACAAGCCCTGTCCAAGTAAGATGATCAGCATTGTGATTTAAAAATAAAAATTTATAAGTACCCAGATTAACCTGAAAGCAAAGTCTTTTTGTGTTGACCCACATGATCTGTAATGCAGTTTTGGTCTGTGTCTTAAACCCGTGGTCGACAAACGTTTTTTGATCTCTGAACTGCCAGTTTAAAAAAAAATTCAGAGCACAGTCTAGTCTCCTACCTTGGTACTTAAACTCATGGGTTTGATGAAGGAAAGCCTCAGCCCCATTTCTCTTCCTAGGGTACTCCTGTAAGAGCCACACTCTTACAATTCATGAGTACTGACCAGTATGTTTCATATGAATAGTCAGTCAGGAGAAACAATTAGCTTAGGGCAAAGGCATTTTCTAAAATTGCATAGTAAAAACTGTAGCCTCAAACTATTCTTTCCTCTAAACTTGAGTATATTCTCCCGTCAATACACACTACATCTTTGGGAAGAAGACAGGATGCTCCTTGAAGGAGATTCAAGTAATTATCTCTCTGTATCTTTGTCTGGAGAATATGTTCTGCTGGGATCTCTCCTGCCTGGACTCTTTTAAGCTCTCAGACTGGTGGTTGGAGTACCTTCTGGGTTGGTAGCTCCATTGCTAGAGTTCATATCCGAAAAGGATGAGGAGGAAAAAATATTCACATCCCCTTCTCCCCCTCACCCCCAGATGAAGAATAGAGTTCTTCCCGAACTGCTGGCCTTGATAGTCTATAAATATTTATTAAGTGCCCACTATATACCAGCTGTTGTGCTAATTGCTAAGGATACAAAGAAAGACAAAAGACAGTTCCAGCCCTTGAACAGCTCACAATCTAAGACAGCAGTACAAACGACTATGTGCAAACAAGCTCTCCCTCTCCCCTCTCTGTCTCAGTCTCGGTTTCTCCGTCTCTCCCCCTTCCCTTCCCCCTTCTCTCTCTCCCTCACTTCCTCTCTCTCCCCTTCTCTCCCACCCTCTAGTCTTTATATCTCCGAGGACTGACCCTCTTCCACCAAAGACCTGTTCCACAAATGAGAGTCTATTAGACAAGACAGAGTGAACGAACTTTCCAATTGGGGACACCCTAACTCAGTTCAACCAAGAGTCCTAGATGTCACCCAAGTAGAAATTCCCTATTAAAGTATGACAGATCAGTTGACATATTGACTGTATGTGACAATAACCAAATCGTTTCATCTCTCAATATCCTTAACTATGAAAAACTACTGCAAATTATTGAGGTAGATTAGAGAAGATACATTTAAGAGAACCTCCTGGGAAGTAGGTAGTCGTGGCCGAGTGGTTAAGGCGATGGACTAGAAATCCATTGGGGTCTCCCCGCGCAGGTTCGAATCCTGCCGACTACGTTGATTATAACCCTGCCTTTTGCAAAGAAACAACATCCAGCAAAGAGTATACTTGCAACATGGTATTAAAATTAGGTGGCTATTTAGAACTTCACGGTAAAATAGGCATTCGATGAATTCATATTTAATTGAATAAAGTACCTCACCTGGTGAAATCACGGATAGTAGCATCATTCACAGACAGTGAGAGAAGATAAAGCTATTGAAATAGGATCTTTTCTTGAACTAGCTTTGATCCATAAGGCCAAAGGTCCTGGCTCTAAACTAATGCTAGCAATTATTATCAGAATATTAAGTAGTTACATTGCCCCTTATTCAAGTTTTCCTGTCAATGTACACTTGTGGTGTGTGCGTGTGTGTGTATGTGTGTATATAGAGGAAATAAATAGATTATCTAGAACACTGATTTTCCATATACTCCTCCCCTCTTCAGAGACAAATAAAAACTTGGAAGTGCTTCTCCCCAGAGATCCAGAGTTACAGGCAACAAAAACAAGAAGAGAGAACAAAATGAAAACCCAAACGGACAGCTTATTTCCTTAGAAGCCAGGATCCCCCTGTGTTGAGCCCAGTCCATTCTGGTGTGGGTCTAGAGCTAGTTCGGTGGGAGAAGGCAAATGTCCAAGACCCACTGGGCCCCGCAATGAGAGGAAGTCATTGTTGCATAAATAATCTCTACACATACTCTGTTTTGATAAAGGAAACAAAGATGGGAAGAAAGGGAATACAGTCAAATTGGGTCACTATAAGGGAGGAAATCCTTGTTGGAGTCCAAACACTTTAAGCAATAGGATCAGGTAGGTAGAGAATTACTCTCTACCAACACAGGTCAATACTTTTTCCTGCAACTTATAGTCTTAAAGAGCTGTCTGAAATGCTGAGAAATTAAGTGACTTGCTCAGGGTCACATAGCCACTAGGTGTCAGATGAAAGACTACAACTAACGTTGCTTGTCTTTGTGTCTCACTCTTCCTTTACTCAGCTCTCCTCCCTCTCATAAATGTGTGTATGTATAGCCACCAGGAGGAGTGCCTGAGCAAAGAGAGGGCAGGAGCCCAAGTCCTGACAGCCTGAATGTATTTCATGGCCTGCAATGCACTCAGCTCAGGCTTGTGAAAATTGTTTCACCTCTGAAGCCCCTCATCTTTCAGGCTAAGCAGCTCTGAGGGAAGCCTATAGCCTAAATATACACTTAGGAAAATTCAGGAGATTTCCGGTTTCATGTTTATTTGGGTTCTTCTAGGTATGTCTAATGTTCCAATAATATTGAATGTATTTGCTAATAAATTGCTAAATCTCTCTCTACTCCTAAATTGCATTGAAAGGAAAATACCCCTTCTTCCTCCAAGGGTTTTTCCTGGGTGTCCTTCCTCCCATCCCTTTCAATAAGCAAACTAATCTGGTTGATGGCTGGCAAGTTTTTATAACAATAAAGTATAAAAGAAATTGAAAGTAAACAATGAGAAAATAACTTGCCCAAAAGTGAGAAGACACCTCCCTCCCCCACATTCTTTTGAATTAGGAGGGGAAAAGTAGGAAGTGAAAGATTGACTGACAGATGGCATAGTATTCTGTTCCTGAGAGATGGAGAAAGATGTCAGAGGTGTCATTAACTGTATTGCTGTTTTTCATCAGCCCCATGGCCTATTGGTCACTGTATGCTCTCCCTGGAATGTGTCTGATCACAACCTTGTCCCTCCTGGCTTGTGGTTTTGTCTGTCTGTGTCACTCTGCTCTGCTTGCCTCCTTGCCATGGTTCCACATGGCTCACTCAGTTCTTTGCTCAGACAATCCCAGATATAGTCCTGACTTTTGGGCTCTACCCCAGCTGCTGCTCCTTATTCAACTTCCCTCTCCTTCCTTCACTGGCAAAATAATTTTCACCCAGTATGTCTGCCTTTAGCTTCTTTGTGGAAATCTGCTCCTGGTCAAGAGCATAAGTAAAAGAAGTTGGGTATTATCAGTCTGGTGTATAGGCAGATACTAATGGTAATGACTCTAGGGAAAGGGAAGGAACAGGGGTATCAGAGAAGGCCAGAGGTAAGGACACCTTTAATTTATCCACCAAAGAGGACTTTTTTCTAAATATCTGAAAGGAATTATGATGATTCACATAATAGAAGGAGACAACTAAGGTCAGTGGTTAAGAGCACTGGGCCTGGAGTTACAAAAGCCCAAGTTTCAGACACTAGCTTCATGACCCTGAGCAAGTCACTTAACCTCTGTTGCCCTTAATTTGCTGGAGAAAGAAATGACAAATCACTCCATATTCTTTAGAAGGAAAACCCTATGGGTCCATGAGGTCATAAAGAGTTGGACATGACTGAATAACAGCAAAGAGAAGGTTTGATTACACAGAATCCTTAAAGGGAATGGTCAAAGAGAGATCAAATGGCTTCAGGAAAAACAATTCTCCAAGTGCTGGAAGAAAGTTGAGTGACCACCATTCTATCTAATGAAGCAAACTTTTATAATGAAACCTTTACCTAAACTCTAGGTCCTCGATCAGTCATGACTAAGAAATATTCCTTGTTAAAAAATCCTATAAAATGGTCCTTCAAAATGATGTGTGTGGAGAGCTATCTGAGGGCATATGAGCACTCTGTCAGTTCGGGTAGTTCTCTCTCTGGTCAGATAAGGCTTGGAATACAATAATGATAAACTAATTTTTAAATTAAATAATAAATAATAAAATAAATTAATTAAATAAGGCCATGTTCTTCTGCCTCCAAAGGAGTACAGTATTAATAGTTTTCTTTGAGGGAAAGGGAAGCATTAACACCGTACCTTTTATATACCAAGCACTTTACATATATTATCTCATTTGCTTTTCACAACAACCCTTATAGAGAGGTGCTATTATTATTATCCCCATTTTACAGTTGGGTAAACTGAGGCACAGACAGAGGGGAAGTGACTTGCAAGGGACACACAGATAGTAAATGCCTGAGAGTGGATTTGAACTCAAGTTTTCCTGACTCCAGGCCAGCAAATTATATGCATTGTACCACCTAGTGTAATAGGAGTCTGGTGTATATGTAGACCCCATCAGCTTGACTGACTGATGCAACTACTCCAGGAGGGTAATGCCTGGGAGATATTTTGAGGAAAATCATGATAACATATAAAGAGTTTGTATGATCAAAATTGAGACTTCATATGTGCCAGTCCCCCATTATATACATACATGTGTGAAATATGTATGCGTATTTGGATTAATACTCAAAAGGTGCACTCTATGTAGGATTTGTGTGATGCATTACACACCAAACTCCAATCTTTCAAGCTATATGCAACTAGACTCCCTCACCTTATTCACTCAACTCCAGATTAAAGTGCTCAGGCACTCAAATATAATTCCTCACAAATTACTAAAATGACAACATGTCTTTCAACAATTTATCAATTAGTTTTGAACTCCTATAGTGGTTTACTAAATATAAAATGAACCAAAGAGACAAAACTTTTGCTCATCTCTTTATAAAGCCCCTTAATTTCCTAGGTTTAAATAAACACCAAAGTCTATACAATTCATTAGCTATAATAAACAATAAGACATACTTATTTATATCGACGCCCATGTGAGAGAGATAACCAGTTACCTCTAACCATTACTGCTAATGCTGATTTCTCAGTTCTGGAAACACAATCCTACTATTGTAGTATGCCAGTTAAAATCTTTTCTCAAGAATTCTCATCATGTGGAAAATGCTATCCACATCCAGAGAAAGAACTTCTGAGTCTAAATGCAGATGGAAGCATACTATTCTCTCTCTTTCTCTTTTCTTGTGGTTTTCCCCTTTGCTTCTGATTCTTATTTATAACATGACTAATGTGGAAATGTTTAATATGATTGTACACATATAACCTATATCAGATTACATGACCTTTTAGGGAGAGGGGAGGAGAGTAGGGGGGAGGATTTAGAAATAAAAATTTTATAAAAGTGAATGTTGAAAACTAAAAACAAATAATAAATTTTAAAAAATAATTCTCGTGTTTCTTCAAAAGATAAATAGTTAAATAATTTCCCTATTGTTTCCTTGTTCCTCATTTACTATCTCTCCAATCAGGACAGAATAACATTTAAAATTCGAGTGTCCTTACAGACTTCTCATAGATTAAACTGTAATTTCTCCAAATTCCATTCCCACTTAAACATACAGTAATGACATCTGTTCTCTGCAACATTATATATGTATGTATATATGTATGTATTTGTAGAGACGTTTTGCACATTCACTCAAAGAACAAAGAGTGGTTGTTGAAGGTGAGAAAGGGAAATGAGCCAGGGATACTATGGAGCCAGCTTGAAAAGGCTTTCCAGCTGATGTTTAAAATTCAGGGTGAATATTTCCACCTCTGGAAAAAAAGCAAACAAACTGCTACAAGTGAGGTTTGCTTTATTGTTTCGTGGATTGTCCACAATTAAGAAAGGAGGGAGAAAATATTAGTTATGCAAGTTACACTTATAAGCACGTAGTTCATACCCCCCTGCCTTCCCCCCCCCCCCCCCCCACCTTATATCCCTGGAAATGACAACTTTTGGAGCTGCTTTCATTCTTTTTCTGGAATCACATTTATAATCGTCTCCCTTGTCCACTTCCCTACCTCACCAGTAGAGTTTACAAAAAGCTTTGCCAAATTAGTCTGGTTCTTTTTATATCCTTAAGATAGATATTACAGGAATTACTTCCATTTTCTAGAGGAGCGAAGTGGAGCTAAGCTGAAGGGCAAATGCACATAAAAGAACAGAAGGAAGGTTTAAAAGAAGCCCAGGCAAGCAGGATAGCTTTGAAAAGTGCAGGCTGTATTTAGATATTTAAGAAGAAAGCTATACTAATAAGAGGGAAGTTCGGTGCAACCCTCTTTTTCTGTTTTAGTCTGTATACGGAAACGCCCATTTTATTTCGTGCTTGTTCAGATCACAATAATGGCACATTTAAAACAACTTAAGTGGGGTCAGGAGAACCGTTTGCTTTGTCAGTTGTAGTAGATTGGAAGCCTGAAGAATAGAGTGACTGGAATGCCTACTTTTTGAAACTTGAGAGAAACTTGAGCAAACTTCAGAAAACTCCAAAATATTTATGGCCCGTACGGGGATCGAACCCGCGACCTTGGCGTTATTAGCACCACGCTCTAACCAACTGAGCTAACCGGCCCCTACATCCACAAAGTTGAAAGTTGAAGAGGACTAACACGTGTCTGACCCAACAAATATAATTGTGTTGTTTTCATTCTCTATATAATCTGAACACACCTAGGGGAACACTTTGGGACTTGTCCCCTCCAGGCTCGATTAAGCACAGCACGATTCCAAGAAGCGCCTCTGAAAACGGAAGTCTCCCCTGCTTGCATTCCAGCTACTTTCCAGACCCGTCCCTGCCCTGTCTTAGGGGAACAGCCAACTTGGTCTCGAAACTGAATCGCCCCATTCCACACCCACCTCATGAGCTTCCAACAGCGTCGCCCACCAAGCACACTTGCACAAAACACCACACCTATCTCCAGCCCGGACCGACTCACGCTGTCGCCCAGAGGCCAGCTCTCCTGGGCACCCTGCACCCCACCCCCACCGGTCTCATCCCTGCGTTTGTCAGTCCAGAGTACTCGAAGTCAGTCCTATGACCCCCGCTGCCAAGGTCAAGCAGTCACAGGTCGCTCCAGCCCTGCTGGGGAGAAGTCAAAGGCGAGGCCTGGGAGATGTGGGAGAGCACAGATTTTAGAGGAGAGGTGACGGTGAAATGAGAGGGACGAGGGGAGAGAGAGAGACAGAGACAGAGACAGAAAGACAGAGACAGAGAGAGACAGAGAGAGAGAGACAGAGAGACAGAGACAGACAGAGACAGAGACAGAAAAACAGAGAGACAGAGACAGAGAAACAAAGAGAGAGAGAGAGAGAGACAGAGACAGAGAGAGGGAGAGAGAGACAGAGAGACAGAGACAGAGAGAGGGAGAGAGAGACAGAGAGACAGAGACAGAGAGAGAGAGAGAGAGAGAGAGAGAGAGAGAGAGAGAGAGACAGAGAGAGACAGAGAGAGAGACAGAGACAGAGACAGAGACAGAGAGAGAGACAGAGAGACAGAGAGACAGAGAGAGAGAGAGATAGGGAGAGACAGAGAGACAGAGACAGAGACAGAGAGACAGAGACAGACAGAGAGAGACAGACAGACAGACAGAAAGACGGAGAGACAGAGACAGAAACAGAGAGAATCACAAATGTCCTGACACTAGGTTTGTGACCCTGGGCAGGCATTTAACTTGTTTACACTTGGAGCAAAGGCTCTACTGAATGATAACCAATAGGTCGATGAGTCCAGAGAACCAGTTTCAGCTACTGTTTACAGGATCTGAATACAAAAGCAGGACGGGTACAGTGGAATTTTACAGAAACATATATGGGAAGATAATAGATGAATGAATAGCAGAGATGGAACAAATTAAATTTGGACCTTATCAGCTTTGGAAGGTTGGAAGAACCACCAGAGTCCATGACAATCTTGAGATAGTCATAGCAGCTGAGCCTAGGGCAGAGCCAAACCAGCTTGACTTAGCCCAGCAATAAATCAATCCAACATCCAAGACATGGCCGATTGAGAGACTGCATAGGTCCCACTCAGAAATGGACTTGGAGGGGAATATTTTGTAATCATCACTTTAAAATTAGGTCCACTCTTCCAAAGACCACGTTGGGAAAACTGTGTATCTTGGTCTGAGGGAATCTGGAGTTATTTTTCTTCCTGATATACATTTAGTAAATATCCTTTTGTAAAAACTAGTTGGGGCAGAAATGGTAATGGATAGAGCACCAGCCCTGGTTTCAGGAGGACCTGAATTCAATTTTCATTTGAAGGTTACTAGCTCTGTGACCCTGGGCAAGTCACTTGACTAGTTACTAGATTGCCTCACCAAAAAAAAAAAAAAAAAAGTAAAAACTAGTTGATGTAAATTGGTTAATGATATTGGAGAGATATTAACTGGTGAACTATCCTGGAGAAAACACACCAGAATGGAAACTTGTATGTGATAATGTCAGACCACTCCTCAGGGTTAGGAGAAGTTCAGGAGATGATGTACCAATGCAAGTGAGATTAGAAGAGTGAGCACTAGAGACTATGCATATGTAGGTGCTCCTCTGAAGTAAACATTGAGCCTTTTACACCTAGACTGCTGGAAAGACTCTTATTATTAGATTCCCTAGTTTTCAGAATGACTTAGAGAAAAACAAACAAACAACTTGTTCATTTCCCCACCTGTTGCACTTAGATTACAATTTTACAGTCAGTTTTCCATGTGTTTCCTTACAAGTCTAACCAATCCAATCCACATCTATTAAGCGCCTACTATGTGCCAGTCTCTGTGATAAGTGCTGAGGATACAATTAATAAAATATGACCATAGGAGAAAACTTTTCTGGTAGCCTAAAAAGCCTGAAGAGGCAAACCCAGGGCTTTATCTGTTTTGGGAACGTCCCAAATGTTCATGGTTTGGCCAAGCCTTACTTGATAAATCCTTACTTGATTTCTTATAAAACTGAGTCTGCTTGTCCTATTGTGGGGGTAGTTGAAATTCAATTCAGACTACTATGGCAGTGGTAGACATTCATTTGGGAAGTTTTTGGTGCCTTTTAGTATAAGGACCAAGAAGAAAATTTCCTGGAACTCTAAGAGGATTGTCTATGAAATAATGCCCCCTCGGGAAATTTTGGTGTGCCCTATGTAAAAAGGAATATATCTGAATCTTCTGTAGGATTTCTTTTGGGTTTCAGGGATCTCTGGAAACAATTTTGTGTGTCTTATGCTATTTGAAGGACCCAGAGGATTTTGTTGTGCCCTATGAAGAAAAGAACACCTTGAGATTTTGTCTAGGTTGCAAGTTGCATTCCCTATATATTTTAGGGATTCTTGGGGGAAAAAAAGATCATGCTCTCTGTGGTTGTAAGACCAGAGGAAGTTTATAACTCTAAATCCAATTTGTGAGTGTGTTTGGAGGTTGGAAGAGGAGTGGTTGGTGACCCTTAGTTGAAAAGGGAGAAGGTAAATGTCCTAAGCAGCAGATTTGTCCTTGCCAATAAACCAGCACAGAAGACAGACACAGGAACAGTCAAAGTTTATTACACTTGGAGCAAAGGCTAATTTAAATTAGAACCAATAAGTTAATGGGCCCAGAGAACCACTTTCAGCTACTATATACAGGATCTGAATTCAAAAGCAGGATGGGTACAGTAGAATTTTACGGAGACGTGTGTGGGAAGATGTAAGGGTTATGGGATTTAAAGATCTTCCATGCCCCATTGGACTTGCTGACATAGCAGGAGGTGGCGGGGCAAGAGGAAGAGAAAAAAAAAAGCTAGAGTTCCTTTGGGGACTGTTGGGGACTGTTGGTGGTCAAGGCAACAGCAGCAGAAGAAAAGGCTGAGGTAGAGGTGGAGGCAAAAACCCCTTTTTTGAGCCAGCCAGAATTTCTGCCAGGGACTGGAACTTCGGGGGGGGGGGGGGGCAGAGCTGTTGTGAGCACGATTCCTGGACGCTGAGCAGTTGCTGTGATCGGGGAGAGAAGGACCTTTGCCTGAAGTAGCCTGTTCTGTTTTAAAGGCTTAAGAATGTGGTTTGTTACTACATTAACTACTTGTGCCAATTTCATAACTACTCTGATGGCTTTGACTTTCTGGTTTTGGGACTCAAGTTATTTGGTATTTTAATAAATGTTCTGGCTTTACCCCCCATATAGAGAGCGTTATATATTTTGTGATTAATAACCACATAAGCCTATTTATAATTGTCATAGGCATTGTGAATATTGCATTGTTAATACAGAAAATAAGGATTTCCTTATCAGAAAAGAGACTACAGAAGGGGAAGATAAGGATGTTCCTATCAGCAAACAGACCATATCAGAAAACAGCAGAAAGGGAAGGTACTGATATGTGTATAGAGCAGTGAACTAGCTAGTTAAAAAGGGAGCTGAGGGTGATATCTTAGACTTGTTACTCTACACTTCAGCAAAGTATGTGACATGTTCATCTTATGAAGACGACAGTCGGAAGATCAAGGTGGAATCCTAGTGAGAGATTTTCTTATCACTCCTGAGTCAGTGTAGAAATCTAGAACTAGGACCACTGACCCCAGAGAATGAAGTAGGAACAGGGCAATAAATCGACAAGTCAGTTCATCTTCAGTTGTTTTTCTTGGCAATCTCCTTCTGCCTTTCTCCTGTGCTTGGGGAACCATATCCTGGACAAGTTCCCTTCCTCCTGACTTTTTTTTTTTTTTAGCCCTCTAACCTTGCAATAGAGGTTATTACTCCTTCAATCATACTTTCCCTGCCACAGCAGGTGAGCCTCCTGTGACCTTACAGGGTATAACATCAACACCTGCTACAAGATTGGACCTTAATATTGAACAGTTTAATTATGTCTCCTTCAACGAGCCTCTTTCCAACCATGGATACTCTGCTCAGTCCATTCCTTATTGGTTTACTTAGCCCCACACCCTCACAATGTCCCCATCCCAATGCTTTTGAATAAACCTAAAATTCATACCTTTGCTCCCTCCTGATGACACAGCATCACAGACCACACTTTCCAATATTGGTTGGATTTTCACTTATATGCTTCTTCTCCACCTCCCCCCCCCAATGGTCATCATGGAGAAATTGTAATATTCCTTGCTTCCCATTATCAATTCTAGGCACTTCCTCAACTACCATCACTCAGAAAACATCTCTTCCTTTGGTGTTTATGCCATATAGATTTATCACTCAATCCAGTTCTGAATGGTAATTATCCATCTTTAGAGCACTCTCCTTCCTCTATATTTCTTCCCCGTGTATATATGCATATATCCATACACATATACATATATCCATACACATACATATATACATATATACATATACATACACACACATACATATGTGTGTGTATATGATGGGGTCCTTGTGATGTATATATGTCTGTAGTATCAATCTGTAACATCAGTTTGTAAGTGGGGTGCTTTGGGATCTATGTCTGTAAAATCAATTTGTAAAACCAGTCTGTAAGATCACATTTCCACCCCCCAGCCTCAGAGCATTGACTCTTCCCCTTCCCCCTTCCAGCACTCTGCCCAGCAACAACTCATGACCTGTTTATCTCTGCTTGAAACAATAAGTTATGTAAATGTTATCTCCCTTAGTTAGAGTGGCCAGCCCCACCATAAATTCTTCAATACCTTATCTATAGGGTAACTCCTTAGTCAATTATATACCCAAACTGTCTCTGATGACCTTGGTGGGTGGCAGACTGGGCACTCTTTAGTGACGTGTCAGGCCTAAAACCACACCTCCAGCTAGCCCTGCCTTGAGGTATTTCCCAGTGAATCATGGGCAATACACCTGCGCAGTTGATATTAAAAGTATATGGTCCTTTGAGTACTGACCACTCCTTAACTCCTCCCTGAACCCCCCCCCTTACTCACCTAGTTGGCATAATGGACACCTTAAAACTATGCCTGTGGTCTCTGAAAGTTTGCAGGTTCCATAAGAATCTAGCCCGCTGTCCTTGTGCAGCGTTAACAATAAACTTTACAATTTCGGCTTCAAAGTTTGCTTGAGCCTGGTGAATTCCTTCCAGACTGGATGCCAGGGTGGGTCCCTGGCAGAACCACTTACCCTCCCCCCCTCCTTATCACCCTTCCCTCTTCATACACACACACACACACACACACACACACACACACACACACACACACACACACACACACACACACACACACAAACTCCCTTAGTTGCCCTAACTTCCTGCTTCCTCATTCTACTCCACCACTCCACCATACCACCTCAAATATGGAAGGGACAGTGTAAATTCCAAGCGCCTCTAGTCTCCTGGGAAATCCGGAACTACCTCGAGGCCTCTTGGTTCAGAGGCCGCTCCGAGCCGGTGGGAAATGTGGAGGTACTGAGGGCCACAGTCCAGTTGCCGGCTCACAAGGACGTCTCTCACCAGATCACTTGCTTGATGAGCCACAGCTGACATGGCTGGTTCGACCTCCCCCCCTCCCCCCACACTTTGGGTCACCTTCCCCAGGCCAGAGGAATTTATGCCTGAATCTTACTCTAAAAGTATATAAGGAGTCAGCTTTCTGCCTCACAGCGGCCTCCTGTGCGCCCCGCCATCTTAGAATAAACTATAAAATAAGTCGTTTCTCTCCCTCGTCTCTGGTCTCTTCAATCTATCCTGAGAATACAACCTAGGGCTGGCCCTTAGGTGGGGAAAGGTAGAGGCCGCTTACACAAGTACAAATAATTATGTTCCTGACCTTGATTTTAACAATGCCCATTAGATTGTAAGCTCCTCAAGGGAAAGAATTGTTTTTTTTTTTTTTTGCCTTTCTTTGTATCCTCAGTGCCTGGCACAAAGTCAACACTTTATCAGTGTTGTTGACTGACTGATGCACAAGTTTTACAGTCTTTTCACAAATGCTGAAATTCCTTTATCTGATCATTATCTTTTATCATTCCATCTTTCCCTGTGCTTTATGACTCCTAACCCTAATCTTCATTGTAATCTTTAGTATCTTCAGCCTTCCATTCTTTCCCAGGTCTGCATCACTTTGCTGGCTACACTCTCATACCTTCCTTACCTTGAGCACTTATTGAATCAGTTCAACTCTACAGACAAATTCCTTGCTCACTTGTCCTGTTGCCATTTGCCAGTCACAACTAGCTAAGTTCCAATCTTAGATAACTTCATCTGCCTCCTTTAATGGACTTCTTAGCAACTACTTAACTTTCTTTCTCCTGCTGCTGAAGGAAGTTGGAAAAAATCAAGAACTTGTGCCGATTGAGTCCACTATGAATTTATGTTACAAGTGGGTCCTCAGTGTGCCAAGGCAATTTCATACCTTCCTAATTGATTTTCTATCTCACCACGGCAGACCCTTCAAATCTTTTTATCTTTCCTCAAGTTTTCATGGTACTCCTTCCCTCACCCTTTAAGCTGAGAACCTTGATACATACTTCAATTTTTTAAAATGAGGCTATTCTCTGAGAACTCCTTGTTTCCTCCTCATCTTATATCACTCTAACATATTCCTTCACTATGTTTTTCTTCACCCTGTTTTACAAGAAGAGTTGACTCTCTTTCTTGCAGAAGCAAGCCACTTGTTCCCACCCTCTTCCATCTTCTCCAGGACATTGTTCCTTTTATCGTCCCATTCTTATCATATCTCTCTAATCTTCAGTCAGTTCCCATCTACTGGTTCACCATAACCAATTTCATTAGGAATAAAAAGAGAAACTCATCTTTGTATATTGCTTTAATATTTATAAAACAAGACACAAGTGAGACAATTAAAAGGCAATAGAAAATAGTGGGAAGCAGGTGAACAGAGATGGTGAAATAAATAATTGTAAACCATTATTTGATAACTCAGGGGACTGAAATGATGGGTTTGGTTTTTGCATGGAGGTAATTATGTTTGACTGTCATGAAGTAACCAACTCAGTTATGAAACTTAAAAAGTGTAGCAGAGATTTCAGGCCTACTTCATGATATTAGCCTCTAAATTTCCCCATGACTTTCCCCTGCCATTGCTTGGAACAGAGGAATCCAGACCTAAGCCCCTCTTCTCTTTGCCTCTTGTTTGTAGCTATTTGACTCATTAAGGAATAATTGATCCAGAAGGACTCAAGTTCAGATTATAAAGCATCCTCGGTGGTCTTCTTTTATTTCTCTTGCCTATAATTTTTGTTCAATTTAGAAAGTGCTCACAACTAGCCCTGTAAGGTTTAGTTTGGATAAAAAATACAGACAGTGGAAATGAGGCAGTCAATGATTTTCTGATTGCAGGGAGCAGAAAGAGGCTTTATGCTTAGTAATGGAGATGAGAAAAGCTTAACTACCTCTAGGTTCAGAACTGAGGGAAGGGAAAAGTCTCTGACAGGGACTTTTAACTAAGTTGAATTCAGTTCATTCCACAATAGAGAGGCCACACATCCCAGAGTAGCAATTTCCTAATCCAGGGTTTTAGTTATCTTTCTGGGAAGGAAAGAAGTATAGACAAAAAAAAACAAAAACAAAAAACAAAACCAAAATCATCAAATTTTTCTAAATAATTTAATGATGGACTTAGGAAGAAACAAAGTTGTTGCTACCCCCTTGCCCCCCAGATAACATAATGGTGTATGTATTTCTTCTTTGCTTATGGTTATTCCCTTGGTGGAGAAGTTTAAAATACAGTTCAGGCTACTATGCCAGGGGTAGGCTTTTAAAAAAATTTTTTAATTTTTTTTCCAAATTTGGTTCAGTTCCCTGTAGATTTGAAAAATAAGACCTTTATCAGAAAAACTTGCTGTCAATATAAAAACAAAACACATTAATCAGACTTAAAAAGAGTGCCTTAGAGAATCAACCAACTGATAAATGATGAAAGGATATGAATAGGCAGTTCTCAAGGCAAGAAATCCAATCTAGTTGTAGTCATAAGAAAAAATGTTCCAAATAATTGGAAAAATGTAAATTAAAGTAACCAAGAGATTTCATCTCAAAAACCTTTGTGGCTGACAAAGTCGACAAAAAATAAAATGATGTGTTGGATGGATTGTGGGAAAAAAGGCACCCTGATAAACTGTGGGTGAAGCTGTGAATTGGTAACTAGGCATTCTAGAAAGCAATTTTTCACTATGACCCCAAAAGGCACTAAACTATGCATTCACTTTAACTCAGCAAGGGTCTTATATGTACACAAATAATTATTTCTTTTTTAAAATCGTATTTTATTTTTCCCAGTTATATGTCAAGAAAGTTCTTAGTATTTATTTTTACAAGATTTTGAGTTTTGAGTTTTTACAGGATTTTGAGCAATTTGATATAAGATATATATGTACAATTATGTAAAAAATATTTCCATATTGCTTACAGTTTGTGAAAGGAATAAAAGAATAAAAAAAATAAAGATCAGAAGGAATAAAAACACATGAAAAATTAATACCAAGTGAAAATCAAATAAGTGAAAAAAGTATGCTTCAATCTGCATTCAGAGTCCATTGGTTTTTTATTTGAATTTGAATAGCAATTTTCTTCATGAGCCCTTTGTACTTGTCTTAGATTATTGTGGTGCTGAGAACACCAAAGCCATTTATAGTTGATCACACAAAATGTTGCTGATACTGTATACAATGTTTTCCTGGTTCTGCTCATTTCACTTTGCACCACTTTGTACAAGTCTTTCCAGATTTTTCTGGAATCTGTCCACTTATCATTTCTTATTGCACAATAGTATTCCACTACACTCATGTACCACAGCTTGTTCAGTCATTCCCCAATCGATGGACATCTCTTCAATTTCCAATACTTTGCCACCACAAAAAAGGCTGCTATAAATATTGTTGCACAGGTAGGTCTTTCCTCCTTTTTATGATTTCTTTGGGATACAGACCTAGTAGTGGCTCAAAAGGTATGCACAGTTTATTTGCCCTTTGGGCATAGTTCCAAAATGTTCTCTAGAATTGTTGGATCAGCTCACAACTCTACCAACAGTGCATAATGTCCCATTTTTCCCACATACTCTCCAACATTTGCCATTTTCTTTTTTTGTCATATTAGCCATTCTGGTAGGTGGTACTTCAGAGTTGTTTTAAGTTGCATTTCCTTAATCAAAAGTGATTTAGAGCACTTTTTCATGTGACTATAGATATCTTTGATTTCTTCATCTGAACACTGCCTGTTCATATCCTCTGGCCATTTATCAATTGGGGAATGGCTTGTATTTTTACAAATTTGACTCAGTTCTCTATATATTTGAGAAATTAGGCCTTTATCAGAGACACTTGCTGTAAAGATTGTTTTCTAGCCTTCTGCTTTCCTTTTAATCTTGGTTGCATTGGTTTTGTTTGTGCAAAAGTTTTTAAATTTAATATAATCAGAATTATCCATTTTACATTTTGTAATGCCCCCTTTCTCTTATTTGGTCATGAATTCTTTCCTTCTCCATAGATCTGACAGGTAGACTATTCCTTGCTCTTCTAATTTGTTTATGGTGTCACCATTTATGTCTAAATCATATACCCATTTTGACCTTATCTTGGTATATGGTGTGAGATGTTGGTGTATACCTAGTTTGAGCCCTATTTTTCTTCCAATTTCCCCAGCAATTTTTTTCAAATAGTGAGTTCTTATCCCAAAGGCTGATGTCTTGGGGTTTATCAAACTCTAGGTTACTGTGGTCACTTACTACTGTGTCTTGTGCACCTTATCTATTCCACTGATCCACCACTCTATTTCTTTTTTCCCCATTTTAAAAAATTAATTTGTTGATTTACTTGTAGTTTACAACGTTCAGTTCCACAGTCCCTTGAGTTTCAAATTTTCTCCCCCTTCCTCTTCTCCCCTCACTCCCCCCATGGCAGACAACATTTAAACATATGATCTACAAATATCTTCACATTAAACATTAGTCAGATTGTAAAGAAGGATTATAACCAATGGAATGATCAATGGGAAAGAGGAAACAAAACAAAACAAGAAAAAGAAAGAGAGCAAGTAGTTTGCTTCAATCTGCATTCAGACTCTTCAGCTCTTTCTCTGGATATGGATATCTCTTTCCATCATAAGTCTTTTGGGGTCGTCTTATAACCTTACATTATTGAGAGGATCCTAGTCTATCAAAGTTAGTCGTCACACATAACATTGTATCTGTAATTGTATATAGATTTCTCCTGGTTCTGCTCTTCTCACTCAGCATCAGTTAATAGAAGTCTCTCAAGGTTATTATGAAGTCTGTCTGCTCCTCATTTCTTATAGCACGATAGTATGCCATTACATTCATATACTATAACTTGTTCAGCTATTCCCCAACTGATGGGTATTCCCTTGATTTCCAATTCTTTGCCACCACAAAAAGAGTTGCTATAAATATTTTTGTACATATGAGTCCTCCTCCAACTTCTCTGATCTCTCTGGGATACAACTCTAGAAGTGGTATTGTAGGGTCAAAGGATATGCAAGTATTTGTAGCCCTTTGGGCATAGTTCCAGATTGCTCTACAGAATGGTTGGATCAGTTCACAACTCCACCAATAATGCATTAATGTTCTAATTTTTCCAAATCCTCTCCAGCATTTATCATTTTCCTGTTTTGTCAACTTAGCCAATCTGGCCAGTGGGATCCACTACTTTATTTCTTAGCCAGTACCAGATAGTGTATTAACATATTTGTAGCAACTCTTTTGTAAACTAAATTGGTGCTTATCAACTGAAGAATGGATGAATAAATTATGAAATTATGAATATAGTGGATAAGGTAGCTAAGTGGTGCAAAGGATAGAGTGTTATGCCTAAAAAAAGGAAAATCTGAATGAAAATTCAACCTCAGACACTACCTGTGTGACCTTAGGCAAGTCATTTAATGTCTGTTTGTCTCAGTTTCCTCAGTTGTGAAATGGGGATAATAGTAGCACCTATTTCCCAGGGCTTTGGGGTAATATTTGTAGAGTCTGCCACATAGTAGCTATTATTATTATTATTGCGCTATTAGACTATATTTAACTATTTATACTGTATTATTAGCCTTATACTTATAGAGATTATGAAAGAAATGGTCTCAAGGAAACCCAGAAAGATTTCTATGAATTGATGCAAAACAAAGTGAGCAAAATCCAGGAGAACCATTTATGCAATAAACAGTAACATTGTACAAACTGACAACTTTGAAAGACTTGAGAACTCCTGTCAATAAAATGATCAGTCGTGATTCCACAGAACTGATGATGAAACTACTTACACCTCTTGACTTAGAAATGGTAGACTGACATACAAAATGAGACACATACTTTTGGAAGTGGTCAGCATGGGATTTGTTTTGCTGGACTATACTTATTTGTTACAATGCTTTTGGTTGTTTTTTTTTTCTTCTTTTTTTCCTGTGGTGGTGATGGTGGTGGTGGAGTGGAAGGGGGATTTGAAATGGAAAGGAACAAAATATTTGATAATCAGATGTTACTTGCAAAAAAAAAAAAAGGAACACTTATTGTAAAAAATAAGTAGATAGGCAGGGAAGTAGATAGATAGATAGATAGATAGATAGATAGATATACACACACATACATACATACATACATACATACATACATACATACATAAAATGAGTAGTACTAGATCACTTTCACTTTTACAATTCCAGGTTCACTTCCAGCTTTAAGTGTATGATCCTATAATTTTTGCCTGAATATACATCAAAGAGTATTTTCTTTAATAGGGGAATTGAAAGACACCAAGCAGCCAGCAGTGAACATCATGAAAAGTTAAATTAACTGCATCTTAAAAAAATTAATTTCGGAGTCAGCTGTCTGTGCAGACTTATTAGCTGTCAACTGAAATGGTCCCTGACTCGGGAAAGCAGTTACAACTTTAAGTGTGAGGTTTTCTTTTTCTGGAAATTCCTGATTCCGTGGTTTGTGAGCAAAGTGTTGTTGCAGGAGACAGCTGAGAGAAGTATAAGGAGTCTCAGAGCTTATCCTTAGCCACGGAAATAACTGTCTGAGACAAAATTAATGTGCAATTTTAACTATCAGATTGAAATTTCTTTATAGTACTTATGTCAAGACGTAGAGAGCAGCCTTGCAGGCGGCCGGTTAGCTCAGTTGGTTAGAGCGTGGTGCTAATAACGCCAAGGTCGCGGGTTCGATCCCCGTACGGGCCACTTCGTTTTAAAACCCATCTGTACAATTCATTTGAAAGATCTTGGCTTTGTCTTCACAATACAACGGTTTATTTGAGCTCGCATTTCTCACGGACTAGCCTTATTACTGTGGGGAATTAGGGATGCAATCCTTTCTCCGCTTTATTCATCTGCAATTTTGGACTTATTTCTTATTTTACTTATGGAGCATTCAGTAAGAACTTTCTAATAAGCATAGCTAATCAAATACAGCAGTGGGTGACGACTCTTCCGGTAATTTGGAGAAAGGCTTCTGGTTCAAGTAGAGGTTAGATTATGTAGTCTCTGAAATCACTTTCATTTCAGAATCAGTGATTGTGAGCCAGTGTTGTGGGGGAGAAAGGGTAGGAAATGAAAACTTTATCAGAAAGATAGTTATATTTGTATTCAAATTTCCCCTTGGCATGGTGTCCTGTAGTCAGGATGAAGTTGAAATCAAGATAAAGCCTTTGATACCAGTTGTGCATTTCATTTTCCCCAGCTGTAACATGGGAATAGTAATAGTACCTATCTCCCAGGACTTTTCTGAGGATCAAGAAAGGAAACATTTTTAAAGCAAGATACATGACACATTTATTGCTTGGTGGAATCTGACTTTTCGTGAGAACATTTGGAGTTGGCAAATGTAATGGTTTATCATTCATTTTACAGATAAAGAAACTGAGGCAAACAAAGTTAAGTGACTTGCCAAGGGTTCCACAGATAGATAGTAAATGCCTGAGATAGGGCACTCTCTCCACTCCATTACCCCTTCTTGACACATAGTAGGACCTTTCTAAATAAATGCTTGTTTCCTTTCCTAGTGACTATCCTTGATTCTTCAGAGTAGGCCACCATGCCTCAGTTGTAGTCTCCTCAGTCTGTTCCTTTGGGCCCCTTCTCCACTTGCAAAATTCTTCCTGGAACCTCAGTTTTGGGGAAGATCTTGGTTGCCATCCCTCATGTTCTGGATTTGGTTGCTGTGCCCCTATACACCATCCTCCTTTCTCCCTCCTCCTCTTTTACAGTTCCCCTTTTATGTTGTCTTCCCTTATAAGAATGTGAGATACTTGAGGGCAGTGACTTTTCTTTTTTGCTTTTATTCATGTCACCAGTGATTAGGACAGTAACTGGCACACAGGAAGCTCTCAATAAATGCTTGATTCCCTGGCTGAGCCTGCAATCGGTGTCCCTTGAGAGTGAATTAGACTGTTGGCAAGAGTGACTGATGTGGCCAGGGTATCTGAAATGCTTCCTTGTGCATTGGCTCTGGAAAGTTCCCAGAAGCTGTAGTAGCCAAGGGCAGATTTCAGTTTCTCCTGACTTGCCTAGATTTAAATCTGACAACTATATGATTGGGGAAAAATAAACAAATCCCTATGGAGACTTTTCCCTATTGCCAAGTTATTTGAGTGGTTGAGAAACCCTTGGCCTTTCTCACACTGGAAGCCAGAGTCACTTATTGGCAGGAATTGAGAGAGGTGTGGGGGTTTTCCTGAGATAATAAGAATAGGAGGTGAGTGAGGTTGTGGATGAGAATAGAGGGATAGAAGGAGAAGAAAGAGGTGCCTCATGAAGGTGCACGAAAAGAAAGACTGGAAAGAAGAATGGATTTCCAGGTCTGCTCACAACAGTGGTTGGTGAGACTTGGGGGTGGCAGCCAGAAGTATGCTGGAACCATTCACTGGAACCAGTAACGGATGGCTCTCTTCGACATGTATTCTGGAAACTGGCTGAAGAAGAAGCTTCAGAAGAAAGCGCCTAAGCAGCAGAAGATTGACATGGAGAGGGGAGCAGAACAGAGTGAACATTTCACAGGCAAAAAGAGCTAAACGAAGGAACTTTTGTGCGTTTGTGTCTGAGACAGAGCTTCAGTCTCTACAGAAGAGTTAGAAATATGGGACTTTTGCTCACTGTCGATGTCTCAAGTGGTGCCAAGACAGTAAGAGTTCAGTGTTCAATATTCATCCCATATTTACAAGTCCCACAATTATTTTTATATACAAATATATACGTTTCTCACGGAGGTGAATTTTTTAGGGGGAAATAGTCCTCTCCGTATAGTTGGTTTCCGTGGTGTAGTGGTTGTTGCGTTCGCCTCACATGTGAAAGGTCCCCAGTTCAAAACTGGGTAGAAACACTAGGTTTTTATCCATTGTCCGATCTCCTAGAGCGATACTGTACTACTGTACCTTTGCAAAGGAACATTTATGTGGAGGTGCTTCCGGTACGGAAAGCTCATCTGCATCCTTTGTCATTTGTCTCAGAAGTTGAAAGATAAAGATAGATATAAATGGCAGTGAGTTTCTGTTGTTGCTTGTCCTCCTTTCTCGAAGAGGACCAGAGACGTTGTGGGTGATGACTTGCTCGTTAATTGGGTGTAAGTGAGGCAGAATTGAGCAAAATCATCAACCTCACTCTCTCTTCAGCATGGATATCTGTCCAATCACAAGACAAAATTCAAGACGAATGTTGAGGGCCCGGGGTGCAGTTAATGACCGTGGCGTCCACGATGTCTAACCAAGCTCTAAGCGTTTCACAGCGCTTGTTTCAGATGCATTCATGGCCCTTGGAACAAATTGTTCTCATCAGCCCATTTCGCCGGAGGAAGTCTTCATATGTTTGGGGTAGACTTCCCTCTAACTCACCAACAGGTCTGATACCCCGAAGTTAACTTCAACCTGGTTTAGCCTGTCTGCCGAGACCGTTACACGGGGTGTGGCCACTACACAGGCTAACCTTTCTTGGAGCCATAGATGAGAGTTGGGTAACAGATGGATACCAAAGGTAGACGTGCAGCCCTGAATAGGGATCAGCAAACCCTCGTACCAGAGGTGCTAGTCTTCCTTGAACATCCCAGGTATGAGAGGAATAGGATACATACACAGAAACATATATATGTATACACGTGTGTATTAGATGGTGAATAACCTACCAGACCGAAGGGGCAAACTACCATGCCCATCTTTGTATTGAAGGAGTTTACCTCATTTTTCTGGTGGGATAGGAAGATGAACTAATTGCAACAAACGTTTGCCTCCCGTATCTTGACCCAGGTTCCTCAAGAATTGGTCTAGTGTTATAAAAATATTTTTAAAAATTATTCGCATATAATATTTAATAACCAGATCACAGTTTCAGTTTGTATTTTATTTTGAACACCTCCGCTGATGGTGCTGCCATAGTAAGGATAAATATTAGCTATCTCTTACCCTTCTTAGTGTTCTACGTGGTACCCAGGAGGACTTGGTATATATTTCAAATTCTGTCAGCTGGAGTCCCCATTCCATTGAGTTCTCTCTAATATCAACCACCCAGTGGCAGTTAGAATCTCCCTTATATCTTCAATACACATAGTAGTATCATGTAATTAATTAATGTCGGTTACCTTTTACAAAGGGTAAAGATGGACTAAGAACTAAGAACAGAGATATGCATCACCCAACACCGGGAGCACATTCTCCCCTATACCTCCTCAGTCCCTGGGAAAACCGGACTCAGACTTTACTGAGATGCTACAAAACATTGGTCTCCGCCAAGTTTACTCCCTTATCATACATAAGTGGCTTAGTCCATGGACAAAGTCACTTCTTTGCTTCTGGAAACCAGTAGTTTCACTGTTGATTCACTGAAGGACTGGATCAGGCTTTCATCTTTAAGGGACTTGACAGCTCACAAACTCTGATAGGTGACCTAGTACATGACACCTTCCTGACCTTTCCAAGGTCGAACAGTCACGATTTAATTCTTCAGTCTCCAATATTCCACCCAAGGCAGAAAAGCATATATATCACATGTTTAATATGATTGTATATGTATAGCCTATGTCAGATTGCCCTTGAGAAGGGCAGAGGGGAGTGGAGAAAGAAAAAAATGTTGGAACTCAAAATCTTATAAAAGTGAACGTTGAAAACTATCTTCATATGTGTTTTGAAAAAAATAAAATATCATTAAGTGGGGTGGAGGGAGAATAGACACCACAGGAAAAGAAGTAATACTAGGACCGTGTGTTCATGGCTTCATGTGGACCTGGGTAGTGAGAGTAGACTGCTGTGGTCTTCCTACTTGACTTACAGCAGCAATTTTTTCCTTGTTAAAATGAAGCCAGACAAGAAAGATGCGAGATGAGACAGAGACCCACAGAGAGATACAGAGTGAAAAAGACACAGAAAGAGACAGAGACTGACACAGAGACAGAGAAACGTTTGTCTCTGTCCTCGTGCTCTTCGTATGTTTCCACCATAAATCCGAGCTCCTTCCCGTCCCTCCCCTCTCTGCTCAAAAGTCACAGACACATTGCTCTCCAATCTCGAGGTCACTTCTCTAAAGTCTGTTTTCTTACCCATTTCCCAGCTTTCCCAACAAGCTTTTCCTTTGGTTTCGGAAGTTGGCTGTGATTAAGGCCAGGTGACTGGCAGTTCAATTAAAAGGGAAGCGGGCTTCTCTCCTGGGGCTCTGTGGGTGAGAAAGAAATGCTAACGAGGTGAAACCAACACCGAAAAAGGAAGGTTCTGAAGTGTTGCCCAGTTAGTCTCCTGCTCATCCATCCTCTCTCTGTTAGGAGCCTGTCTGGTTTCTGGCGTTCTGCCGCTCTGGCTCCTGGGTCAAATTAGTCAAAATTAGTCAAAACCCTAATTACCCCCAGCTGGGCCGGAGTGGGCCCAGTCTGGTAGAGCTCGGTTGCGGAGGTGACGTGCCTGATTGGGAGTATTCATAAGCAGAAGGAGGGTGGAGAGGCTGTGTGCGTGCGCGTCTGTGTGCTTGAGTGTGTACTTGTGTGCCCAGGAGAGGTGGTCTATGGGTGAGAGCGTGAGTAGGCGCGGGCTGGACATCGGTGTGGTGTTGTATGCGGATGTACGTGGAGGGGCGACGCTGTTTGGAAGCACTTGAGGTGGGTGTGGAATGGGTGATTCGGCTTCAAGACCAATTTGGCTGTTGCTCTAAGGCAAGTCACCGACTGGGACTGGAAAGCAGCTGTAAACACGCCACAAAAGATAAGTAAACAGTAAGAGCGAGAAAATTCGGGTCTTGGAGACATCTTTTGGAGATCTCGGAACAAAGTTCTGTTCCAGTAGCCAGTGGAGAGGGAAAGCAGAAATCCGATGTTACTTTCTCAAATTTATCCAGGTTTTGTAAGAACTAGGAAATTGCATCATAAATGTCCGGCCAAAATGTTTTTTCTTTTGACAAATTCTTACGGAGATCTTTTCTATCGTGGTCGCTTAGCTCAGTTGGTTAAAGCATGATGTTAATAATGCCAAAGTCCTGGGTTCGATCCCTATACGGGCCAAGACAGCAACCTGTTTTGGCAGGCTTTACGGTTCTCATCAACTGTGGTCATATAGGTTATTGTCTTGTTACGTGTAAGGACTAAACAATGTCTCACACTTCTACGTTACCAAAGGATCTGAAATAGTGCTTTTGAGAGCAAGTATTATTTATCTATCGAAAGAAATCAGTCTACAATGCACAGTCAGAGAAGTGTGTTTTTGATCATATGCATTTCAACAATTTTATCAGTGCCTTGCATAATCGCACAAATATGCCTATCGTATTTCCAGGTGATAGCCAAAATATATTTACCGTGCTAAGCACCAGGGATAGGAAGAAAAAAAAAGCCTGCCTTTAAGTTTACATTCCAACATGTAAATAGGTAAGGCATGATATATAGAGAATAGATGGAAGATTATCTCAGAGTGGAAGCCAATTTCCAACACTAGGAAAAGCGTAGTACGGGAAAGTGGGATTTGAACTTAGTCTAGAAGAAAGCCAGATAAACCAAACTGCAGAGATGAAGAAGAAAGCACTCCAGGTATAGGATTCAGCCAATACAGGGGACCACAGAATACGTAGAGTGGCCAGTTTGAGGAACAGTAAGAAAGCCAGTGGATGTCACTAAATGTGAACTTTAAATGTCAGATATAGGAACTTAGATTTTATCTTGGAGGTAACCAGGATCTGCTGGAGTTGATTGAACAGGAGGATGACATGGTTAGACCAGAACTTTAGGAAAATCACTTCGGCAGCTGAGTGGAGGAGGGCTGAGATTGGGGAGAGAATTGAGGCATGTGAATTAATTACATAGCGATTGCAATTGTACAGGTGAGAGGTGAGGAAGATTTGTCAGCTTGTGTGAGTGGAGAGGAGAGGACTTCTGTGAGAGGAGAGGAATAGACGTGAAGAGATTTCACATCGTATAGGATATGTGAAGTTAATTAGGGTGAGGAGTTAAGGCTAACACCAGGTTGAGAGCCTGGGATACTCAGAGGATAACAGTTCCCAAAACCACAAGGAAGTCTGAAAGAAGATAAAGGTATTTGGGGAAAAATCATGAATTCTATTTTCACATGCTGAGTTAGAGATTCCAGGAAACAACTTAGATGACCAAGGAAGAATTCAGAAGACTAATAGGGGAAGTAAGAATAGGAATGGAGGGCTGTCAGATTCTGCAGCTATCTGGATTGTTAAGTGCCTTGGTGGAAGAAGTGTGGTAAGGAGTCCTGAGGCATCTCACTACCAAGCTGGAAGCTGAGACCTCAGACATCTACTACTCCAAAGTGCCTGGTTTTTCCCCATCCTCGAGTATCCCGACCATTTTCAAAGTGACTCCACCCTACAGCACTTCACTTGTCACATAGGGCATATTTGCTCACTCTATTCTATTCTCACACTGTCAGGTTAATTTCTCGAGAAGGATCATTACCACACAGTTACACTCAAACTCTCCCAGGGTCCTAGGAGTAACCTTATTGTTAGGGAGTGAATGCTCCCTACCACTTCAGCTTGGGAGTCCCCATTCCTGTCTTTTCATTTACAAAAAATTAGTCACAGTAATGATACTTTTGGGTCTTAAATATATTTACCTAACAAAATAATAATATCACAAGTACATCTATATTTAATACAGAACAATAATCATCATCTGCACATAAACAGGATCACCTATCCCACCAATGTACTCATCATCTATCTGTGTGGGGGGAGTGGGCTTACCATACACAGAAATGTGCCAAGAAAGCACATGAATTAGGAAAACCTATGTGCTAGGATGTAACTAACAAGTCTAGGACAATAACCCCCCAGTGTTATCTTTCTGCCTCAGGAATAATCCATAAAATTCCTTGATGAACACAGCTTTTATGTTGAACAGATACTTTCACTGCTAAGCTGAGATGATCCATTCTGTGCTTATCTAACACTTAGATGGACATGATAGCCTCAACCAAACTGGTCAATATGCTAAGTGACTTCTCTGCTTTCAAATTCCTCCCCTTACTTGAACTAATTTCTCAACAGCAACTGTAATCTCCATCACTCCCAGCCTCAAACTTAACTGATACAATTATGAAATCTGTCCTTTCACCTCTCTCCCCTCTTTCTGGGTGCAAACTCTGGGCCCTCTCTCAGAATGATCCAACTTTAGCTCACGAATGAGTCATCAAATTCTCATTTTCTCTCTATGATTAAATAGCCATTTGTCCCATTATTATAAAACAGCTATTAATGACATCCATATCACTCTTGCATACTACAGCTTGTCACAATAAAAAAAGTGTAACTATTTTCTTAGAACTCTAATCATATGAAGTCAGTAACTTAAAGGGACATTAACCCATCTTGGGGAAGCAGCAGGGGGAAGGAGTGGAAGTGAGGTGTATGTAGAGCGGTTTAGGCACTTTCCTCTTTCCCCTCCCCCCAACCTGTTCCAAACAGCAAGAGGATGAGCATGGTGACTTTGTATAGTTCCCCAGCATTACCTGCTGCTTCCCTACCCTCAAGCATTTCTAACTCCTTCTGCCTCTTTTTTTATTCCTAGTATTTAGCTCAGTGCCTGGCACATAGTAGGTGCTTAATAAATATTTATTGATTCATCACTTCTGATGCTCCTTTCCCCCACACTATTGTGCATATGGAGAGAGAGACCATTGTGGGCAAGCATCTCTTTGGCTTGTCAAACTTTGTGTTCCCTGCTCTCACTACTTTTTTTTTTCTTAGTAGAGGATGCTGGCCCTCTGCCAACTCCTGTCTAGGTCTGACCCTCACCTACCATAAATTTGAAGAGAGTATTTGGGGTTTCCTGTTCAAGACAGGAATGGTGGCAGTAGAGAGGAGAGACTGATGAGTGGGTAAAGGTGTTAGATTTCCTCTTCCAATTAGCTGCTTCACAGGTCAAATGTGACCTAGATAAGACCTAGTTATCAAGAAAAATTAGTTAAAACAGTGTAAATGTCAAGTGATCTACAGGGGTGAACTCTTTTCTATGTACCAGGTCCTATACTAAGCAATGGGGATACAAATATGAAAAAAATGTTCCTACCCTCAAGAAGCTTGTATTCTAATGGAGGCAGAGACTATAACCAAGAAGAAAAGCAAGGGCTGGGAGAATGCTGTGGCAGGGACATGGTTTTAATAGAGTGGAAACCAAGCAGAGCAGCTGGCGGGAAATATAGACTAGGTTGAAAATTCTGAGTTTTTGATAAAGGGAGGCCTTGGGAGGAGTTTTTGCTCTGGCTTCCAGACCTCCAAATCAGAGAGAAGAGGCAATTGAGGCCCCTAAGGAGGTGTTGAATACCAAAGCTGAAGCAATCCCCAGGATGATAACATTTCTACTGATGAGCTTTTCCTGGGGGAAGCATAATGCCATTGAAACCAAGCAGAGCAGTTGGTGGGAGATAAAGCAGGAGACAACCACCAGTAGGAAGATGCTGAATTTGAGGAGACTAAGAAAACCTAAGTCAGGCCCTGACTTGCCAACACAGCTGGACTTGTGAATGTCACAGACAGACACTTCAGTTATGAAAGTCAAATACCTTTTCGGCACTTCCTCTAAAATTGTCTTTTCTTCCCCCAAAGAATATACCAGATGAGTGATGAGTTACTACTGCAGGTTTTAAGGATTTCTTCATAACTCGGTTTACAAGCATTTTTTGTGTAATAGGATGTTTATGAAGACCTACGTCCACAGGGATACAGGCATTCATTAGTTTATCTATTTGGGTTTCTAGACTGCCTTACAACTAACTATGACTGATAGCCTCAATTTAATCTGAAAGGAGAAGTCAGAGAGAGCAAATGTGGATCAAAGGTGAGACCCAGAAGTGAACAGTCAGGTGTGGATGTGGGAGTCACATGAAACTAAATGAAATAGAGTCACACTGAGGGATAGACCCTTTGGACTGGAAGACCTTGTCAAGGCACTGGCAAGCAGTGCAGCTTCCACCCTATCTTTTCATTGCAAGCACTATAAGAACTGGTAAGGAAGTAAAAGCTGAGATGACTTAAAAAAATAAAAAAGAAGAGTGAAATTGAACTACGAAGAAGTCACAGAGAAATATTATAAAATGTCTAGAGCGGTTGATTCTGTCTAAAACAGAACTGGCGATTTTTTTTTTCCACCCTCCTCCCTCCCCCAGGAGTTTTCCTCTCTCTTTTTCTCTCAGGAGAAAAATAATGTTGTTTCACAACCCCTGTTTTTTAAGAGTTCGTTTTGCTTTTTGTTTTAAGGTTTCTCTGATACAGTGATTATCCACTGAATTGTGCAACTCTGTGTTTGTTTAAACAAAGAGGGAGAGGCGATAAGTAGAAAAGTATGAAGAGTGGAGGGGGTAGGAGAGATGGAGGGAAAGAGAGGCAGAGAGACAGACAGACACACAGACACGGAGAAAGACAGATTGACTTTAACTCTTGGGACCTTCCTGACATCTTGGGGAAGTCTGAGTAGTCCAAGGCAGATCTGCATTTGCAGGGAAGGTTGTGTGGTCAGAAAGAGTTAAAGTGATCCGCCCAGGTCCACGCAGGTGATGTGATTCAAAGACTGCACTTGAGGATTCCAATAATCCATATCTCTAGCCCTGCCGGGGTTGTGTTTTCTTCTCTGTCTGTCACCAAGGCACTGACTGGGCGTGCCCCTGGCTGTGTGGACTGAGCCAAACTTTGACCAGGAGCTCAGCTCTGAAACTATTACTCAGCTGTGTGCGGACACAGATTCATATTTGTGTATTTGGGCTTAGGTCAGGGAGCTTGTGTCCCTTTTCTGCCATTTCTCTGTCTTTGGTCGTTCCTCTTGGAGTCTGTGATTGTACCTATAGACCAGAGTGTGTGTCTAGCCTGGGTTTCAGGTTGCTGTGGCAACGCCCGTACTCTTCAGGAGAGTGTACAGGTGGTCGGAGAACAGTGGCTGAGCTCCTTTCCTGCAAGATGTTTCCTATAGCCGGTCTGGCCGCGTGTATCTCATCCACTGAGGTTCCAGACAAGGGACAGTTTTCCTGGTGGCCAAGGTGTTCTCCAGACATTGCCCTTTGTTTTCCATTGGATGTCCCTAATCTTAACTCCTTTTCTTTCAACTTCGACGTACACCTGGCAACCCTAGTGACTCATATCTACTCAGTGGAAAATGTCTTTAAGACCTATTTGGTAAAACCTCACTTTAAAACAGTAGAAAAGAATTCTAATTCCGATTTATGTGTCTTCATTCGGCTTTTTGTTGTCTGAGAAGCTCCAGTGGCGCAATCGGTTAGCGCGCGGTACTTATACGACAGTACAAAGGCGAGTAATGCCGAGGTTGTGAGTTCGATCCTCACCTGGAGCAGGTGTTTTTTCTCGTACTTAAAAAAACTGGTTACTTTGAAAACCTGCTGGTGTTTTACTCCAGAATAAAAATTAAGGGTAAGTGGTGGGTTATGGATTGGTGATAGGCTGTTCATTTTCTGTAGTTTACTGTTTTGGGTTCAGAAGGATCTTTTACAAACAGCAAAATAAGCAGACAACTTATTAGAACTTTGTAAAATGGCATTGGCTTGTTAAATTGTATCACTATGTATTTGGAGCTATGAAAGAATGTGAATTATCAATTACCAACTGGGCCACATGGACCTTTCTTAAGATTCTTTAATGCAAGTATTTGAGAAGGCATTCAAAAAGAGATGTCCTAGTCACTGAAGAGCTATCTAAGATTTGGAGCTATGGATTTTGTCAAGTACACTTGCGTAGATTTGGGGGAGACAGCAAATATCAGACCTGGTGGAGGAATGAAAGAGAGAGATAATTGAATAAATCAATAATCACCCACTTGTAAATGATAAGATAATAATTTTCAGTCGTGTGCTTTAGACTGTGTGAAGAATATTTAAAGGTCATTGGATTCTGTGTAATGACTCTAGGCAGGTTTGCATTTGGATGAGGGGTTTTGTAATGCCCCCTGTATTCCAACATAAGAGCATAGAGTTAGCTGGAACTGGGGAGTTCCAGTCAGTGGCATACTAGGGAAGAGACAGAGAGTGCTTTGACCAAACCCCTAAAGAGGAACTTCCTAGGGTTGGTGGCTGGAGAGGGAAGAGAGGCTTTGACTTTCCCCTCACTCCTTGTGTTGGAGGAGGATCTTCAAAGGCTCCAGAGGATGTTGCACTTTCCATCCTTCCCTTCCTGTTCTAGTGGCATCTCTGGTTTGGTTGACAGGAGTTTCTGAATTGGGAGGCAAGGACACACTATACACAGATTTGCAACTATATAAAGAGCTCAGCAACGAAACTTCAACTTGTTTAAAGGGACCATTTTGGGCATCTCATGAATAGGAGAAAAGGACTTCTAACAATCTGAAATTGGGTTATTCTTTTGTTACATGTGCTTTCTAGGTTTTAAGACTGCTTTCCTCTGGACTCTGTACTATAATAAGACTCTCAGAGACTTTTTGGGGTGACACTTTGTATCTACTGCTTTAATTGTACCATCTTAGTAAATACTCCTTTAGAAAAACAATTTTGTCTTACTGACTAAATTAATTTGTAGCTGAAAATCTTGGGTGGGAAGGAAAGGAGTTGGGGAGCACTCCAGCGGGGTCCTGGGCCAAAGGCATACAACAACCCCTGTTAACTCCTCAGAGGGAACTCTAGAAGTCTGAGAGGGAGATATAACCTTGCTCTGGGACCCAAGACTTCTCTATTTGAACTGGGATGAGTGTAGTACTTATTCAGTACTTACTATATGTCAGGAAGTGTGCTAAACACTTTGGGATAGAAATACAATCAAACAAGATAGACTGTTGAGGAAAAGAACTAACAGGGGAAGAAAACACATAAAGGATCTGGGGAAAAAAAGGTGTTAGTGAAGAAATAGCCAGAAAGAAGTAAACAAGCTTCTAGCCTTCTATTATTGTGACATTCCTACCTAAATCCACGCAAATAGCAGTTAAAGCACAATGTAAGTCCAGTGTTAATATGCATTAGAAACAAAGGAGAAGTCTGATTGAAGACCTATGAACTGATGAAAAATGAAGTGAGTAGAAAAGATAAACAATATATGCAATGGCTTAAGCGGTGTAAATGGAAGGAATAACCACATCAAAACTGCATTGTGCAATTATAATGACTGATATTGAAAGTAATGAGTAGGCATAACACTGTACCTCTTTTACTTTGACGAGGAAGGGGACTGAATATGGAAGTGAAATTAATTTGTTTTGCTGAACTTTCTTCTCTTTCTTTATTTTTTATTTTTTTATCTTGTGAAGGATAGTTCTCTGGATTGAGAAAGAGGGAAGACATATTTAGAAAAGAAGATTATGTAAAAGCAAAAGGTACAAATTAATTTTAAGAGTTATAAATAACCTACACAGCTAAACAAATAAAATTCATTAATAAATATCTTTTCTTCATATTTCCCTGTAGTACCAATGCAATATTTGCCCACAATCACAATAAAGACCATGACTATAAATATCTCATGACATACCAAACTCTCCATATAGAGTTCAGAACTGAAACATTTGTTTAGACACCAGAAAACCAAATCCCAAAATCAGTAA
This sequence comes from Gymnobelideus leadbeateri, assembly GCA_011680675.1. Lineage (NCBI taxonomy): Eukaryota > Metazoa > Chordata > Mammalia > Diprotodontia > Petauridae > Gymnobelideus > Gymnobelideus leadbeateri. The sequence goes on from WOXC01003597.1 coordinate 133,228, forward strand.
GCTATTTTCATCATAGTACCAAAGATATTAAGAAACCATAATAGGGGCGGCTAGGTGGCGCAGTGAGTAAGAGCGCTGGCCTCGGAGTTTGGATGACCCGAGATCAAATCCGGCCTCAGAAAATGAGCACCCATACATAAATAATGACTAGCTGTGTAACCTTGAGCAAGTTACTTAACCCCAATTGCTTTTAAAAAAAAAAAAAAGAAACCATAATAACACTGAGTGCCATAGCATTCTTTAGCCTCCCCACAAACCAATACAAGATCAATATTTACTCACTAACCTCTCTATCTCCTTGCCTGAGCACCTCTCTCTCCCATCATCTAGCTGGCTCTGGCTCCCAGCTTCCTATGGGCTCTACTTCTCTTCAGCCAACTCCTCCTACCACAGGCTACATGTGACTACATTCAGAGGGGGCAGAGTTTATCTTCACAGCAGGGAAGTTTCTTGTGGGCTCTGTTCCACCTTCAGCAAATTCCTTCCATCACAGGCTCCATGTGATTACATTCAGTCTATTAGGGGGCAGAGTTTACTTTCAAAGCAGTGGAGATCTTCAAATTCCCCCCTAGGCCTATTAAGGGGCAGGGAAGATCTTCAAATTCCCCCCTAGGCCTATTAAGGGGCAGGGAAGATCTTCAAATTCCCTTAACTCCAAAGGAAGTGCTAGCATCTAAGAGACTGGAGGAAATGGGCCTTTACATTTCTAGTGTGCTGAAGAGCAGACAAGAATGGTCAAGATCCTAGAGAGACTTGGAATGGGGAGGGAATGGAGTCAAGCCAGGCAGTGGGGAGGGAATAGTTGTCTGTAGTGTAGATGTGTCAAATAGATTTATTAGATGTCAAGTGGACCTATTAGAAAGTGAGGCAGTTAGGTGGCAAAGTGGATAGAGCACCAGGCCTGGACAGGAAGACCCGAGTTCAAATGTAGCTTCAGATATTTACTAACTTTGTGAACCTGGGCAAGTCACTCACTTAACCCTGTTTGTCTCAGCTTCTTCATCTGTAAAATGAGCTAGAGAAGTGAATTACTCCAGTATCTCTGCCAAGAAAGCCCCAAATGGGGTCACAAAGAGTCTGAAATGACTAAAGAACAACTACAAAGAAGGGGAAATGCTTTATCATCATTTTTCCAAGGCTAATCCTGACTAACACAAATAAATTATGCTTTTTGGCTGAAGAAGTTTCAGTTCAAACCTACATTCATTACCCAACATGAAACTTTTTTCTTTTCCTTGCAGCCTGTTGAAAAATGATCAGGCAATTCTATTCAAGGAAACCGAAGACTATTGTCCTCCTCAATAGCAATTTATTGAACATCAATAGATGCAGTATGCTAGGGGCTGTGTATACTAAGATGTATAAAATATGGTCCCTGAGCTCAAAGAGTTTACTATTTGGTTGATGAGCCAGGACATCAGCAGAAAAAGATACATAGTAAGGTCAAGTAGCATTTGCTACATCCCCCATGACAGGTCAGCACTGGAAATGAAGATTTTGCAGATTCATCTGTTCAAAGTTGTTAGTTACCCAATAAGAATAGATAGATGGGTTTTCATTTTGAATATTACCAAAATATGAAGGAATATTTGACCTGGGAAGACCATTGAATTTATAGGCTTTTAGTGATACCTCTCATAGATGAGGAAACTCAGGTCCAAAGAAATAAAGTGGCAATCACTATTGATTAGCATCATGGCTGAACTAAGGATAAGGGTCTTAGAATATTGGTCTCTGTTGAGCAGATGAACTGTGTGGGTCAGTAATATTCTTGCACATTGCATTGCTGAGCAGCTTATGATACCTGAACATTCAATTTGGTCAGAGAAGGGGGTAGATTCAACCCAGAAGTTTTTGCTCTCTTCTCTCTTGATTTTTCAGGGTTTGCCATCAGTTGCATTGACTGACTAATTAATGTTGTCCTGTTAAGGGTATTCCACAAATAGGACAAAGTGTACTGGCAAATGAACTACAATGTTTGAAAGGATCAATTTGGTTTTTGCCATGATTTCTAACAGAATTAGGGGCAGCTAGGTGTCAAATAGATAGAACACGGGGCCTGGAATCAGGAAGACTCTTCCTACCTTCAAATCTGGCCTCAGACACTTAATAGCTGTGTGACCCTGGGCAAGTCACTTCACCTTGTTCGCTTCAGTTTCCACATCTGTCAAATGAACTAGAAAAGTAAATGGAAAACCTCTTCAGTATTTTTTGCCAGGAAAACTCCAAATGGGGTCATGAAAAGTGGGACACCACTCAATAACAACGACAATAGAATTATAAAAATTTAATGTGTTGGGAAATGTAAGTGATATAAAATAAAGGATCTAAATAAAATAAAAATAAATACAAAGACCTTTGTTTGGAAGGATTTGGTGGTTTAAAAAAGTTGTGAATACTAAGCTCTGCAAATCTCAGCAATTGATGCAATGAGTGATCCCTGACTTTGGATTCCTACTCATCTGAGTACACTTGTTTTACTGTAACTCTCTTTATATTGATGTGACTTCGGTGGCCATCCAGTGCCTTCTTGGTGGGCATGCCCAGTGCTGAAATAGAAATATCTTGTTAAATCTGGTTTGTTTCCCTTCTTCAGCAACCTACAGTAAAAAGTAAGCTGTGACTTAGCCAGCAAGGTATCAAACTGTGTAACTGGCTTCACGAAAGTCTATTGAGTCACTTTACCTGCGCTGGCTTTCTCAGCAACTGGAGCTAGTCTTACTGCTCACTGGAGATGCCACTTTAAGAATGCTTAGAGTATTTGCTCCTCCCTGTTCATATTGCTCAGGACAGCATCACTCTCCCCATGTCTCTCCTTTTCCTTGTCATTCGGAAGAGTTATCGCTTTAGGTATAATTTGATATTAGAACTAAAAATTTGAACCTGCTTACTTAGACTCTGGTGCTTTTTTTTTTTTTTTAAGGGAGGATGAATTCTGATGTCTGCCTTTTTTGGGGGGCCATGGGAGATTTCCCCAGGTGAAAGATTCTAGACTTGCCTCGATTTAGGGCATTCCGCCAAATTTTCATCTCTACAACTCCATCCATAAGTAGAAAGAGGGAGCTGGGGAATCTTTGGGAGGACTGGTTCCTATTAAGCCTGTGTTCCAAAGGGCTTCACTTTCACGACTGCTCCCATCTCTAAGGGACCCTAACCTCTTGTCCAGGGTGCCGGTCTCTACTCTAAGCATTCATATATAGGATAATGGTACCACAAATCTCAGCCAGAGATCCGGAGGCTACGGATATGCTTTGCTTGGAACAAGTGGGACGAGAGAACTATTTGCCAATGACAAGAATTAAGTCATGAATAAAAGAAACCGCTATAATGCCGTGACTCGGATTCGAGCCGAGGTTGCTGCAGCCACAATGCAGAGTACTAACCACTATACAATCACGGCTTGCCATGAAACAGGATATGGTTAAGCTTTCCACTGCACTCTTTTAATACCTTTTAAACCTGTCTTCCCAAGGAAATTGCCGGTTTTGGAAGGTGGGGGTTGGGAAATATTCTACTTTGCTTCACTTTTTGACGGGACCATCTTCTCTCGATCTAATCTAAACTCGATTCTCAAGAATAAAGTTCAGTATGGAGAACACCCTGTGAAACCCCAAACCAGGAGCTATTACTACACAGGTTCTTCTTTCCATAGAATTATGACACAACCCATCTTCTCTCGATTCCCAAGGAGAAAAAACAAAGGGCCAAGGTCTCCCACTGCATCTGGGGTCATCTCCAGTCCTCCTGAATGAAATCTGGATGCTCTAGAACAACAGAAGAAAAGGACTGGAGAGAAGGCTGGTTCATTTCATTTCTATGCAAATTCAATTCCTGATTAGCCATTCTTGTTACCAATACTTCCAACTCCAAAACCAATCACACCCTCATTTCATGGCCCGAAACTGACTTCCTTAAAGTTTCCATGGAGTTAGACTGGAAGCAGGCAGAGATTATCTATGTATGGTTCAAGGACTGGCCATCACATCACTCAACCCCCACTTCACACCACCTTCTAATCATTTTGTACATATAATGTATATATTTATGCACTAGTATTCTGACCTGGGAACATGTGTGCTGAATGTGCCAGTTTCTGGAAGTTCTTGAAGATGACATGATATGAAGGGCTATGGCCCTCCACTTCTTAGCTTGAACAGGTATTCTATTTCCACTTGGCTTACCTCTTGATGAAGAGAAGCCTTTCATATTTGGCTCTTGAACTAGAACTCTGGGGGTAGACAAAAGACTCCCATGGGAGAACAACTCCAGTCCCCTTTCTTGCCTGGCTGATCCCAGGAAGGAAGACAAGCTGTAAGCCTCTGGGTGAAAAGAGTTTTCAGGTCCTCCCTATCCATTTCCTACACTGACCTATGAATATCAGTCACTTACTTCTATTTGCCCCTTTGTGTTTGTTCTTTCTTGGTCTTAAGGATAGATAGGAAGGTCAGAATAGACTTTGACCTTGGAAACTTCCAAAGTTTTGGAGTGGGAATAGCCAAAAGTTAGGGAGCCCACTGAGTTCTGAAATAGTTTCTGAGACACCCTCTAATTTTCAAATCTTAGCATACTTGGATGTCTGGATCTGTTACTGTGCCTATTATGTCATTCTTGGTCATGTTTGTGTTTTCCCCTGCTGCTGAAGGGCAAAGAAAGGAGAACAAGGGATTTCTGAGGCAATAGATAAGAAATCCTTCTGACTAAAGAAGACTGCATTTTCTCTTTGGCCTTCAGGGGAGCAGATTTAATCAACAATATGCCAAAGAGCAAGGAGAGGCTAATTTTTTTTTCTTCCTGGAAAATTGGCATCACAGAAAATTTACCATAAAAGGTATATTCTTCCTGGTTTCACATTGCCTGTGAGATGAAGGTGATAACTACAGAAACAACCTGTAGGTTGAAAGCAAGTTCTACACCTCAGACTACTTGATAGGGACATCCTGACATTGTTTTATGGATAACAGAGATTCTGAACATTTTTCTTTCCCTCTGGCTGTTTCTAACCTAAAGGGCCAAATGGAAAAGTGGACCAGACTTGCTTGGAAGTTTAGTCTGTCTGGGTGCTTGGGAGAAGTGTGTGTGTGTGTGTGTGTGTGTGTGTGTGTGTGTGTGTGTGTGTGTGTGAGATATGATCAGACTTGTGTTTTAGGAAAATCACTTCAGTGGCTGAATGGAAAATGGATTGAAGTAGGGAGAGGGGGAGAGACTTGAGGCAGGAAGACCCACTAGGCTGCTACAGTAATCAAGGTGTGAGGTGATGAGATCTTGCGCTAGAGTAATACAAGTGTCAGAAGAGGAGAGTGGAGTGGATATTCAGGAGATTTTGCAAAGTTGAAATCAGCGGGCCTTGGCAGCTACTTGGATGGCATGTTGTGGTGGTAAGATATGGTGGGGAATCCAAGATGAGTCCTAGGTTGTGAACCTGAGGGGCTGGAAGGATGATGTTGCCTTTGATGATAAGAGGGAGTATGTGTGTGTGTGTGTGTGTGTGTGTGTGTGTGTGTGTGTGTGTGTGTGTGTGTGTGTGTATGGGGTGGGAGGGTTTAATGGAAAAGATGAGTTTTGTCTTGGACATATTGAGTTTAAAATATCTACTAGACCTCCAATTCAAGATGTTTGAAAGGCACTTGGAGATGGGAGATTGGATGGCAGGGAAGCAGGAGCAAGACAGTAATTTTGAGAATCATTAGCATAAATATAGTAATTAAATCTGAGGGAGTTGATGAGATCACTTAAGTGAAGTAGTATATAGAGAGAAGAGAAGAGGACCCAGGACAGAACTCTGAGGGACACCTACAGTTAGACGGCTTGATCTGAAAGAGTATCTAGCAAAGGAGGCAGAGAAGGATTGGTTGGATAGGTAGGAGGCAAACCAGGAGAGAGTGGTGTCCCAAAAACCTAAAGAGAGAAGAGTATCAAGGAGGAGAAAGTCATCAGCAGTGACAAAGGCCAAGAGAGGTCAAGGAGAAAAGCCCATTGAGTTTGGCAATAAGAGATCATTAGTAACTTTACTCTCTCTGGGTTCTGAGTTCCAACTGTTATCTTAAAAGAATTTCATAATTGCTTGGTCACCCTCATCATTGTCACTCCCTCACCTATTATTCCTGACTAGATTCTAGAGTCTGGGTCAAAGTGTGATCCACAGCTGCAAGGTTCAAGTGGTTGACCTTTGGTTTACTCTTGAAGTCTACTCTTGTTTGGAAAAAATATAATTGAATGTTAAGAGTTAAGAGCTAGAGGTGATTGTATCTAGAGGTCACTCTTCTGACGGTGGTCCAAGTCAATCCTTGTTTTAGACTGAGGTGTGGGCAAATGTGAAGAAGGGTAAGGGCAGAGAGAAGCAGAGGTTCATAGGTTTCCAGTCGTCAGGGACTATAAAGGCTAGTTAGTGTGAGCCTGCTCCTGTATAAATCAGAGATATGAAGCCTAAAAAATTTAAAGTTATCCTGGGATCCTCTACCAGTTTCCTTACATAAAGAGGATTCTAAGATACTCACTTTCAGAGGCTAGTGAGGCATTGGTGGTTCAATGGTAGAATTCTCGCCTCCCACGCGGGAGATCCGGGTTCGATTCCCGGCCAATGCATTTGTCCTTTATCCTTTTCCATTTTACTATCCAAAGCAGAACGTTTGTGATTCTTGAATCTCACAACTTCCCTTTAAAAATTTCATTTCATCTATCTCAGGTCACTTTTCTTTTAATTCTGTACATGTTCTAGAGCAGTTGGCCCTTTTTCTGGGTTTTCATCCAGTCAATCAAGATGCAATGAGCGCCTGCTGTGGGGTAGGACTTATAGGATGAATCGTGGACTCTCCTGGGCTCTGGATAAAAGGGGGAGCAAGTCGAACCACATCCATTTCTGGTTCTTTCCCCCAGGCTTAAGATACAATGAGGTCCAGAAAGCATCGAAGAGAAACTGCAATGTGAAAAGCACCGAGCTGGGCTCTGAGGATACCAAGACAGAGGAAAAAGCTGTGCCCTCAGGAAGTATACTTCTATCTGCAGGGACAGTAAAATCCGGCTGGAGCTGGAGCTAGCTCAGCAGGTGGGCGGGAACCTAAGGCAGGGCGAAAATAGGGCACTAGATAAGGAATTGTGGACGCCAGCACCCACCTTGAACAGCTCTTCAGCCAGACAGAACCTCCACTAAAAGGTCCCACCAAGGTTGGACTCAGATTTCAGGATTCAGAGTCCTAGGTGCTAACCAGCACACCAAGAAATTGCTCCGAGAGATGTCTTTTTAGGATAGTCTTTTGCAGCACCCAAGCTTCACGACGATTTGTGAAGAAACCCTAGCCCAGGCAGAAGAAATCCCTCAGTTCCTATAGAGACACACTTGCTGTCACGTGCACTCCTTCTCACCCTCACATTCCAGCATATGGAAAACAAGCTGGCCCAGGCGACCACTCCTCCTCTCCACTCAAAATATAAGGATCTCCTGCCCTGTCTCTGTTTCTTTTTCTCTGTATTTCTTTGACTGTATCTGTCTCTGTCTCTCTGTGTCTCCTCATTCACCCGTGGACACTTCTTTCACCTTTTTCTGATTAATAGAATGACCAATTATAATTCCAGAGGAAAGAAGCTTCCTACAGCTTCCAGAAAAGGGGTGGTGGACTAGAGGCAGACCGAGACATGTAGTCTCAGTCATAGAAGATATGTGAACTTGTTTTGCTAGATTATGTTTGATTGTTACAAGGGAGGACTTTTACTTCTCTTGGCATAGGGAGAACTGTGGCAGATAGGTGAGATGGCATTTTGATGAAGATCACAAGAAAAACCAGAAGAAAAGAAGAAAGGAGGGAAGGGAGTAAAGAATGAAGGAGAGAAAGAAGGAAAGAAGTAGTAAAATGAAAAAAAATAATGTTTAAATACCTGGAAGAGAGCAGAAGGATGTTCAGAAGGGAACACACAAGCAGAGAAATTTTGTTGTTGTCCTATGAAATTTAAAATATACCTAAAGTTCTACTTGCAATTTCATATGCAATCATTTTTCTGTTCTTTGTGTATTGAAATGTTTGTGTTTGTTGGTTAAATTCATAATCTTAAATCCTTTAAAAGAAAACTACATCAAACTAAGTGAATGCTTTCTGTATTCATGTTGAATATAATTTCTCTGCTATCGATATGTAAATTTCATTTGATAACTGTTGGATGGACTGTGATATAGTTTAGAATATAACCTACAAGATCAGCCTGAATCAGTTCCAGCCTACCTATAACAACTTGGAAGTGAACCTGAGACTTTGAATTTCCATCAGAGAATGTAGTCAGTGAATGAGAAGTTGTCTTGAATCAATCCTTCTTGCTTTAGTCGTCCTTGGATAATTAGCCCTGAAAGCAACTGTGACATGAAGAGCTAGATATGAGAAATCTTTGATAAAGTGCCTAGAAGCAATGGTGAGACTACTGGGGACTGAAATATCATTCCCTTGAGGGCATTCTGCTGTTGAGAGAATGGCAGAAGTTAGAGCTATGTGACTAAGTGCTGTGCCAGTTTGCAAGGCATCCCACACATGGTACTTAGAAGCCATTGGAGCCAAGCAAGACATTTCACTCTATATTCTTGAAAGCAATGGCTTGGAGAGGGTTAGTTCTTGGAAGCCGCTGGAGCTTTTGTGTATAGATATTTTATCTTTGAAAAGGAAAAATAGAAACATCCTAGTGGTGATAGACTACTATATCTTGATTGCACATCTACAATTCCTGAGGAATTATGGGGAAATAATTTATCTATCTATGGCTTCCTTATCCTAATAAATTCTGAACAAGGTAGAAAAATTAGTGAGCAAATTGCTTAAGGAGATGTTAGCTTTGGTAAGAATCAAGAAGCCTAGAACTATAACTTGCCACCTCAAGGAGGCAGATAGGTTCAGCATTTCAGTCACATGTCATGCAACACACATAGGTTGAGTGACTTTGGAAAAGTGCAAGAATATCAGGCTTCAAGTTTGTTACAGTTTGGGAATAAATACAAAACCCACCTTTCTACTGCCTATTCTGAGAACTCTGGGTCAAAGAGACATTTTAGTCACTTCCTCATCATAATTCCCAAATGCCTTCTATAATGGTTGGACCAATGTTCAGCTCTCCCGACAGTGATGCTGCTGTTGTTCAATCATTTCTGATTCTTCATGACCCCATTTGGGTTTTCTTGGCAAAGATAATGGAGTAATTTTATATTTCTTTCTCCAACTTATTTTACAGATTCGAAACTGAGGCAAACAGGGTGAAGTGACTTGCCCAGTGTCATGTAGAGCTTTGACTCCAGGCCCAGCATTCCATCTATCTATGTACCACTTAGCTACCCACCAATTCATTACCATGTCTCTTTTCCCATCATTGCTGTAATATTGACTATTCCCATCTTTTGTCATTTCTTACCACTTTGTTAGGTGTGAGGTGAAAAGGAACCTTAGAGTTGTTTTGATTTTTGTACTTGTCTTATTATTAGTGATCTGGAGCAACATTGTACATGGGTTAGTTAACAGTCTGTCATTATTCTTTTTGGGGAATGATTTTTGGTCCTATATTATTTCTGTTAGGTGCCTATGTATTTTAGTTATCAGACCCTTATCAAAGATATTTGATATAGAGATTTCTGTCTCCATCAGCAGCTTCATTTCCCATTGTAATCACATTAATTCTTTTCTGGGAAAATCTTTTCATTTCATATAATGAAAAATATCGGGGTGGCTAGGTGGCACAGAGAATAGAGTACCAGCCCTGGAGTCAGGAGGACCTGGGTTCAAATGTGACCTCAAACACTTAACACTTACTAGCTGTGTGACCTTGGGCAAGTCATTTAATTCCAATTGCCCTCCAAAAAGCAAAATATAAATAAAAACATCTAATTTCTTATCAGTCACTTGTATTAAGAATTTTCCTCCTTCCCACCCATTACCCCATAGTTGTGAAAGGTACCTGATCTATTTCTCTTCTAATTTTCACATGTAGCATGACCTTTAATTTTAGGTCATGAACCCATTTTGAAAATATTGCAAAGTGGTGTAAGATGTTGGGCTAAAGCTAATTTGTGGCAACCTGATTTACAGATTTCCCAGAAATTCTTTTCAAATAGGCACTTATTTATCAGGCAATTTATGTCTTGAAATTTATTGAACACTAGGTTATTGAACTCATTTCCCCCGTGTAATTTGATGTTCTTTTCCACTAAAACACACACACACACACACACACAGAGCAAAATAGTGATTTGTTGTTCAGTCATTCAATGGTGTCCAACTCTTTATGACCGTAGCACCCAGACCCTTCTGTCCTCTACTGTCTCTCAAAGTCTAAGTTCATGTTTATTGTTTCCATGATATTATCTATCAATCTTTTCCTCTGCCATTCCCTTTTCCTGTTGCCTTCAATCTTTTCCAACATCAGGGCTTTTCCAATAAGTCCCATCTTCTCATTATGTGGCCAAAGTTTTTAAACTTCAGCTTTAATATTTGGCCTTCCAAATAAATTTCTTTAAGTATGATTGGCTTAATCTGAAAGCATCTCCAGCATCCCAATTCCAATGCAGTGATTCTGCAGAGCTCAGCTTTCCTTATAGTCCAACTCTCAAAGTCACATATTGCTACTGGAAAAACCATAGCTTTGTCTATACAGACAAAGAATATACAGACTTATTGGCAAGGTGAAGTCTGCTTTTTTAGTATGTTATTCAGATTTGCCATAGCTTTCCTTCTAAGGAGCAAACATTTTTAAATTTCATGGCCGCAGTCACCTGTTTGCAGTAATCTTTGAGCCCAAGAATATTGAGAAGTAAATTTGTCATTGTAATATTAATTGACATAATATGAGTAATGAATATACCAATAATTTAGTTTTCTCAAGGAGCTGCCTTTCTCACTTGTGAGTCAGACTCACAATTCGGCTTGAACTGATCAATCAAACATTGACAAGGCCCACAATCACTGGCATCCTTCTGCCTGAATACCTGAAGTGAATCGAATCAAAGATTGTAGAACCTGTTCCCATCACAGAACTCTGGTCCTGTGACCCACTATGTAATGACCCCCAAGGACTAGAGCAGTATTGCTCCCACAGGACTCCAGATTTGTCTTGTCTTCCATTTGTGGGTTTGTCATGGGAAACTCCTCTGGCCCTGGGCATGATTGTTTGTAATCCACCTTCTCTTCTTCCTTGCCACTTATGATTTATGTATATAATCTCTGTCTTCACTTCAGCTAGGTGGAGTTCTGATAAGGAGAATTCTCAATTTGCAAATATGTTCCTTATAATGAAACTAATTAATTAAAAGGCTATCTGATTACTGGCACTTTGTCCTGCTGTTTCATCATTCTCAGGTTAGAGAATGACTCAGTAAAATCCTGTTAACATTAAAAAATCTGACACTGCTTCCATTTCTATTTGCCAGGAAGTGATGGGACCAGTTACCAAGATCTTGACTTTTTTATGTTAATCTTCAAGCCAGCTTTTACACTTTTTTCTTTCACCCTCCTCAAGCAGCTTCTTAATTCCTCTTCCTCTTCTGCCATCAGAGTGGTATCATTTGCATATCTGAGATTGTTGATATTTCTCCTGGCAAACATAATTCTGACTTTTGATTCATCCAGCTGTAATGGAAATGCAGATTTAAAGATCTTCCCTGCCCCTAGGCCCTTTGATTGGCTTAAGAGACTTTGATTGGCTTTAAGAGACTCTGAAAACCTTCCTTGACTTGAAAATATGCTCTGCCTCCTAATAGGCTGAATGTGGTCACATGGAGCCTGTGGTGGGAGGCTTGTTTTTCAGGGAAGCCCACACCTTGATACTTTGTGATTGGGCAGTGGGTCAAGGAGGTTGTTACATTCTCTGAGCCAGGAGAAGGCTATATAAACCCTGAGGAGAGGCTTTGCTTTGGGGCTCACTTTGAGAAGTGTTGTGTGATTTGACCAGATGAGACTCTGGGAAGCCGTTGTTGAGAGCCCCCCGGCTTTGAAAACCCAGATGTTGATGCTTCCCTCTCTGGTAACTGTGATTTGGTGTTGATGTAATGGTTGGACAGTTTGGAAGCCTGTCTGTTTGATCTGTAAGTTCTGTAACTCTGAAGTTTGGGGTGCTGACTTTTTTCCCCTGAACTAGGTAATGTATGTTTGTTTGATTAAAGTAAGCTCGTTAACCCATTTTGAGTTGCTTTCCTTTTGAAAAGCAGATCTAAGAACCTGTGTTGGCAGCTACCCTGGGGATATTGGGGTGCTTGCTGCTACACCAGCCTAGCATTTCGCATGATACACTCTGCATATGAGTTAAATAAATAAGGTGACAATATACAACTTTGTCATGTTCCTTTTCCATTGTTAAACCAATCAGTTGTTCCATATTCAGTTCTAACTGTTACTTTTTGGCCCACATACAGATTTCTCAGGAGACGAGTAAGATGCTTTGGTACTCCCATGTCTTTGAGGATTTACGACATTTTGCTGTGATCTACACAACCAAAAAGCTTTAGTGAAGTTAATGAATTAGAAGTAGATTTTTTTTCTGAAACTCCTTTGTTTTCTCTATAATCCAGCAAATATTGGCATTTTGGTCTCTAGTTACTCTGCCTCTTCAAAAACAAGTCCACTTTTCTGATAATTCTTGGTTCACATATTGCTGAAACTTAACTTGAAGAATCTTAAGCATAACTTTGGTTGTACGTGAAATGAGAGCAATTGTTCAGTAATTTGAATATTCCTTGGCATTGCCATTCTTTAGGATTGGGATGTAAACTGATCTTTTCCAATCCAGTGGTCACTGTTGAGTTTTCCAAATTTATTGGAGCTCATCTTCTGATGTAATCTTTCTTATCATTTTCATAGTGTCCATGGAGATTTCTCTGGAAAGATGCTGGAGTGGTTTGCCATTTTCTTTTCCAGTGGATCATCTTTTGTCAGAATTTTCCCCTATGATGTGTCAGTCTTGGATAACCCTGCAGAGTATAGCTTATAGTTTGATTGAGCTATGGAAGCCCATCTGCTTCAATAAGACAGTGATGAGGGTTGAGGGAGGAGTGGGTCAATGATTACCATTTTATAAAATAATTTAACATCAGGAAATACTATCCTCCTCCCTTTTCATTCCTACTTTCCCCCATTATTTCACTTAACAATATGGACCTTTTGTTTCTCCAAATGAATTTTGGAGATTAGTGATTATTTTTCTAGTTCTGTAAAGCATCTGGTTGCTAGATTGATCGGTATAACACTAAATCTGTAAATCAATAGGGGTAGCATTTACTGTAAGGCATACAATGATAAAAAAGTTTGACTTATAATATTTATAGCAATACTTTTTGTAGCAACAAGGAACTAGAACCAAAGTAGATAGGACCATCAACCGGGGTAATAATAATCAACTGGATAAAAAAAGCTAAGGCATAAGAATATAATGAAATAAATATTAATGCCCTGTTGTTAGGTAATTTTTCAGCCATGCACAACTCTTCCTGTATGAAAGGATGACTATGATGAATACAAAAAGCCTAGGAAGACATAACTGAACCACTGCAAAGTGGAATAAGGAGAACCAGGAAACCAATATACACAATGATTAGTGCAACATAAATGGAAAGAAAAACAACAAAAGACTAAAAGCTGAATATGTCAAAATAATGCCTTGCTTGACCTCAGAGAAGAGATATTTGAACAAGTGAGTTTTTATGGATATAGATCTCTGCATAGAATGTCAGACATTTTATACGTGTTATTTAGCTTTGCTGAACTGTTTCCCCCTCTTTTTTTGGGGGGGGTATTATTAAGAGGTTTTCCAAAAATGGAAGGGATTTATTGATGGTTGGAGGGGATGTAAACAGAGATATTAATAAAAAATATTTTTATAAAAAGGAAAAAAACCTCCAGGAACAATGCACCTCCTTTTGGCAGAAAATAAGTTTAGTCCAACTTCTTCCATCATATGTTGCAAAAAGTTGCCTCGGTCAAACTGAGATCCGGGGAAACACCTCAACTTAAAAAGACCCCCACTGCATCCCGGGCCATGTTCAGTCGTTCTGATCTATATCTTGCCAATAAACCCTTCAGAGGAGAGATGGAGGCTGGAGACTTTGCATAACCCTCCCTCATTTAAATCCAATTCACTTGCAAGTCATGCTGTCATCTTCCTGATGTCATGGTCCTCTCCCAGAATGAAGGACAAACAACAAATGAACAAGAATTATCAAATAGATAATCCATCCAATAGCACGTCGTTAATAATTAAAGGAGATTGGAAAGAGTTCTCTTTCATAACTACAACTCAGTGGAAGTTCTTAACAAAATAAGGAATAGAGATGATATTCAAAGAGAAAATAAAGGTGGTGTTTTTTTTATTATTAATCCACAGAAAATTTAAAAGTTTCTACAGGAAGAGGATTAATGAAGGTAGCATAAGAAGGGAGACTGTCACGTACAGGAAAAACTTGCATCTGAGACCACTTGAAAGAAGTCTGATACCCTGAAAATATATTCATTTGTGTAAGACTAAGAACCACCTCGAATATGATCAATTTCCAAGAGACTTTCAAATGATTAACGATGTTATGAAATATTGCTGCAAATCACAAATAATAAGAGAAATAACCACAAATCAAAATGACTCCAAAGCTTCACCTCAAACTCAGCAAATTGGCAAATAGAGAGAAATATGAGAGTAGTAGCTATTGGAGGGACCTTCCGAAGAAAGAAAAACTCATTCTCTGATCGTGGAGCTCAATTGCTGATTCGTTCGACCATTTTGAGAAATAATTTGGAATTATGTGATCATTCACTGCAGTGTTCCTCCCTTTTCATCTAGTAATCTCATTTAAGCGAAAAAGAAAAGTACCGACATACACCTTAATATTCAAATCATTTCTTTCTCTAATAGGGGAAAACACGAAACAAAAGCGAACCAGACCCTGGAAACAAAGGTTACTCCAAACAAGTAAGGCATGGCTAATTAATTTGTGGCACATGAATACTCAGCCTTATTTCTCTGTAAGAGAAGAGAAATTTGAGGAAGAAGACATATATGGGATTATCCAGAGTAAAATAAGCAGGGAAAGGAGAATAGTTTACTCAGACCCAGTACTGTCGATGAAAGGGACCCTCAAACAAAATCGGGGGAAGAGGCGGGGAAGCTCTTTCCTTCTGGCCCTACACACATAGATCGGTTTTTCAATAGGGATGTAGAACGGGCCATAGTCACCTGGCAGAGCACAATTATTTACTGAACCATTCCCTTGCGGGTGAACACGCTGTTTCTTGTCAGTTGTTATCGTTGTTTTTGCGAGCACATAGCATGAGACCGTGAAAGTCTTAAAAGAGTTCCTTTTCGTAGTTGTCGACGTGGAGAACGCCTGCAAAAGTAGACCAGGCAATACCACTCCAAGGCGATGTTCGCCTGAGAAGAAAGCTCCAGAGGAAGCCACCGGCGAAGCGGCAGGGTGGGCTGTGTCGGACAGCTGAGAGGGGCGGCTGAAGTTTCAGGGAGGGGCGAGAGCGAGGTGTCCAGTTCTTTGTGGGTTCGCAGCTGTTGGGACCGCCCTATAGGGGAGTTGGAAGTGCCGGCCTTCCCCTGGGGAAGCTGTCTCCCTGGGTCACTGGGGAGCCCTCTGTTCCGCCACAGAGCTCGAGGCCCTGGGGAAAATCCTTCCTAACTGAAGGCTCCCACCAAGCAGCCTTTTTTAAAAAGGCTAAGGATTTTCCGGACCAAAGAATGATCGGTGGACTGCACGCATGCCGTTTCCGTAGTGTAGTGGTTATCACGTTCGCCTCACACGCGAAAGGTCCCCGGTTCGAAACCGGGCGGAAACAGAGCTCCTTTGTACCTTTCCCTCTTTTTGCCCAACCCCAAACTCCCTTTGCCTCTCAAACCCGCCTGCACCAACCTGTTTCGCTGGGAACTAGGAGCAAATCCCACGAGAACCTCTGTACGAATATCACCGTTCGAGCAATCGCCGCTTGCTGCTCCGGCTCCTGCCTACGTTCTTGGAGGCAGGTTGTTTGCTTCAGAGAAAGGGCTTTACTGCCAGAGGGGCTCAGCAGGTCACACGTGCGAATGACGTGGCCGGCCATCGCGACCTGGAGGGAGGCAGTCAGCCAACTAGCATTTATTAAAAGACTCGTCCGCTAGGTGCCGAGTACGTGGCTAAGTGACGAGGACAACAAGCACAGGCAAAGGGCAGGCCCAGCCCTCGAGGAGCTCGCAGTCTAATCAAGGTGTGTGCTCGCCAGGGCCCTCGGCCGCGATTTGCGGACAGGGGCTGGGCTTCGGCCCACAGGTGTGTGGTTTGCTTCCACACGGAGATGGTGATAGCCTTTCCTCCCGCCAGGAGCTCATCGTAGATGCGGGGATGCACGGGCCTGCTTCGGGCTCAGTGAGGCAGGCACCAAAAGTCCAGAATGGACGGACGCACTCAAACCCAGCCTAGCTGCTAACCGTTCAGCTTCTGACCCTTCTGGGACGTATGGCCCAAGGATGGGTCTGTGGGCCTAGCCCCAGGAAAAAAGATCTCTTCGGTGGCTCCCGCCAAGACATTGTTTCCGCCCGGTTTCGAACCGGGGACCTTTCGCGTGTGAGGCGAACGTGATAACCACTACACTACGGAAACTGGGCCTGGGATGCTCAAGGAGGGCCAGCCTCTGGGGGGAGGCCTTGCGGAGCCCTCTCAGGGCAGCTCACCCAACCTTCGGTGTTCACCTTCACCCCTTTGTCACCTGTGGTTCCAAGAAACGGTAGGTAGCATGCCCGGCACCGTTTGTTCCAGAAGATGAAGCAGGCCGGCTGGGGGAGGGCTTAGAGCTTAGTCAGACATGGAAGACGCCAGCATCCTCCACTGCATTCCGGGCCATGCCAGTCGTCCTGACTTTTCTGCCATTGGACTTCCGTGACTCTGGAAGAGAGAGCCAGACTGATGACTGCGTGTAACTCTGCTTCGATTCAGTCCAATTCATTCCCGAATGGAGACATCACCCCCTGATGTCATTTGGTCATCTTGGAAAACGAAGGACAAACAAGCATTACTTGTTACTGGGCTCGAAAGCAGACGCGCGCCAGGCTCTCCTGGCTCCGTCTACCTCTCTCTGTCTTCGTTTCTGTGTGTCTGTCTGTCTCCTTCTCCTCCCCCTCCCCGGACCCCTCAAGCTCACAGCTTAGTGTCTGAGTAAATGATTGCGCCTGTTGAGTTGGGTGACTAGTTCTTCAGAGAAAATGGGGGCGGGGAGGAGCAGAGGAAAAAAAAAGCTACGCCCAACGTGGGGCTCGAACCCACGACCCTGAGATTAAGAGTCTCATGCTCTACCGACTGAGCTAGCCGGGCAATGCGACAGAAATGTTCCTTCCCCTTCCCCCCCACCTTAACCCCTCACTACCATTCTTGGAATACTGTCCCTAGTAGATTGTTCTTTTTAGAACCCTTCTGTTCTTTACACGGTCAGCTCAAGTGCCAAGTGCTTCATGAAGTCCCTCAGATTGTCCCGCTCTCTCTGTCTCTCTGTCGATCTCTGTCTCTCTTCCCTCCCCTCCCCCCCAAGTCTAGCGCCAGTGTCTGGGTAAACGACTGATCGTGTTGAGTAACTGGTTCTTCAAAGAAAATGGAGGAGAAAAGAAAAAGCTACGCCCAACGTGGGGCTCGAACCCACGACCCTGAGATTAAGAGTCTCATGCTCTACCGACTGAGCTAGCCGGGCAACGGCACTAGCTCATTCCTTCCCCCTCCCCTCACCTTAACCCCTCACTACCACTTGGACTACAGCCCCTAGTAGATTGTCCTTTTTAGAATTCTTTTGTTCTTTACACAGTCAGCTCAGATACCAAGTCTCAGTGAAGTCTTCCTGACCCCGACTTTCCAGAGCACGTTTGCTACCAACTGATGTTGTTCAATGTAAGCTTCTCTCTTATTGTTGGCAACTCTGGGCTTGCTCCACGGGATGGCCCGAGTTACAGTGAAAAATCTCACCAAAGAACCCAAAGTGGGAACTGTAGGTGTGCACAAAACACAGTGGGTGAATGTGCTGATAGGGAATATGTCCTCAGGTTCTTAACCTTACTCGTTTAAAGGATCGTTGCTATGGGACTTCCTGCCCTTTTGCACCTCTGCCAGGAGAAAGATTCGTTGGTACTCTGAATGGACACATCTTCTAGAGTCCAGGGAATTGAAAGAGGTGCTGAATCAAAGGGCATGGAGAGAGAAGTGGAAAAGACACATTGGAAATTGGAAGACAAATCGCAAAAGAGGAGAATTGACTCGAAACAAACAAGCCAGTGAAGGAAAGTCGGGGTCAGGAAGACTTCACTGAGACTTGGTATCTGAGCTGACTGTGTAAAGAACAAAAGAATTCTAAAAAGGACAATCTACTAGGGGCTGTAGTCCAAGTGGTAGTGAGGGGTTAAGGTGAGGGGAGGGGGAAGGAATGAGCTAGTGCCGTTGCCCGGCTAGCTCAGTCGGTAGAGCATGAGACTCTTAATCTCAGGGTCGTGGGTTCGAGCCCCACGTTGGGCGTAGCTTTTTCTTTTCTCCTCCATTTTCTTTGAAGAACCAGTTACTCAACACGATCAGTCGTTTACCCAGACACTGGCGCTAGACTTGGGGGGGAGGGGAGGGAAGAGAGACAGAGATCGACAGAGAGACAGAGAGAGCGGGACAATCTGAGGGACTTCATGAAGCACTTGGCACTTGAGCTGACCGTGTAAAGAACAGAAGGGTTCTAAAAAGAACAATCTACTAGGGACAGTATTCCAAGAATGGTAGTGAGGGGTTAAGGTGGGGGGGAAGGGGAAGGAACATTTCTGTCGCATTGCCCGGCTAGCTCAGTCGGTAGAGCATGAGACTCTTAA
>WOXC01003598.1:0-97714 GCA_011680675.1 Gymnobelideus leadbeateri
TCCAGAACAATTTTTACATTTTGTTAATTTGGTTTCTTCAAAGTTATGTTTCCAGCTTGTTTAAAATATCATTATTTTTAAAAGGAAACAATTTCAGAGATTTTTGCAATAGGATTATAGTTCTTTGAGGAAGTCTTAGATCTGCTCTGAGCTACTACTGTTTCTTCTTGTTGTTGTTCTTGTTCATCATCATCATCATCATCATCATCTTCTTCTTCTTCTTCTTCTTCTTCTTCTTCTTCTTCTTCTTCTTCTTCCTCTTCTTGTTGTTGTTGTTCTTCTTCTTGTTATTTTTGTTCTTGTTCTTTTTGTTCTTGTTCTTTTTGTTCTTGTTCTTTTTGTTCTTCTTCTTCTTGTTCTTCTTCTTGTTCTTCTTGTTCTTGTTCTTGTTTTTGTTCTTCTTCTTCTTCTTCTTCTTCTTCTTCTTCTTCTTCTTCTTCTTCTTCTTCTTCTTCTTCTTCTTCTTCTTCTTTCTCTTCTTCTTCTTCCTCCATTGGTAAAATGGAACAAATAATTTGCAGTACCTCTCTTACTAAGTTGTTTTAAGACTCAAATGAAATAATGTTCCCTTCCTCCTCTTTTTTTATTATCAGCATATCACTCAGTGCCAGGCATTCTTCATTATTCCTCATTGCCTTTTGGAGCCTCTTTTGCCATTTGAGTTAGTCCATTTTTTAAGATGTCATTTTCCTCAGTCAGGCTCTTGACTCGCATTTCATATTTTTCCTGCATCCTTCTCATTTCTCTTCCCAATTTTCCCTCCACTTCTCTTGAGAACTAGTTCCCTCTCCTGCTCACTAAAGGTCCTCAAGTGAAGGCTTGGAATTGCTTGTTCCTATTTAGGTATAGGTTTAAGAAGGTGGCTTTTGGTATATACAGCAACTCTGAGACCCTGAGCTTCCACTGAACCCAAGAAAGAAATTTGAAAGGTTACCAACAAGGACAACTATTTCAGATTAATTAAGGAGGATGCATCATTATGTATTAGAGTTCTGCTTTCCTTGATAAGGTAACTACATCCACCAGTACAGATTATAGCTTCTCTTATAATGTTTAAGAATTTTATGAGGCTGAAAGAGTGTAATGGAAATGTAGATTTGAAGATCTTCCCTTCCCCTAGGCCCTTTGATTGGCTTAAGTGACTCTGAGAACCTTCTTTAATTTGAAAATATACTCTGCCCCCTAATAGCTTAAATGTGGTAACATGGAGCCTGTGGTAGGTGACTTGGTTTTCAGGAATGACCACACCTTGATGCTGTGTGATTGGGCAGTGGGTCAAGAGGGTGGTTACATTTTCTGACCCAGGGAAGGCTATATAATTCCTGATGTGAGGCTTTGCTTTGTGGCTCACTTTGAGAAGTGTTTTGTGATTTGACCAGATGAGACCCTGGGCAGCTGTTGAGAGCCCCCTGGCTTTGAAAAACCAGATGTTGATGTTTCCCACTCTGGTAACTGTGATTTTTGTATTGATAATGGTTGGACAGTTTGGAAGCCTGTCTGATCTGTCTGTATACTCTGAAGTTCAGGGTGCTGACCTTTTCCCCCTGAACTCGGTAATATATGTTTGTTTGATTAAAGTGAGCTTTTTAACCTATTCTGTGTTGCTTTCTAAGCATATCTAAGAACCTGTGTTGGCAGCCACCCTGGGGATGTTGCGGTGCTTGCTGCTACAAAGAGACTAAGGAACTTCCTTGTGATAATGTGGCAAATAAGTGTCAGAAGTCAAATTTGAACAAAATATTTCCTGATTACAGATGTCCATTATACACCTTTGGACCTGAAAATCTTTAAGAAATGGGGGGTAGCAGAGGGTGAAGGGGAGTAAGACAAAAAAAATTCAGCTAGGGTCTTAAGAGATCAATGTTGGCTTTTAAATTAAACAATAAGGGCCAAAGTGAGATTACAAGTGTCAAGAGTGTGTTATGGCAGAATCTTTCCAATTCTTCTGTAAAACAATTTGGAATTATGTGAGCTGGGTCAGTTATTTGTTTTGTATTGCTTTGTTTTGTTTTTCATACCTAGCAATTTACCCTCTGAACTTATATAAAAAAGAAGTAAGACACATATCCAAAAATTAAAAGTGGTGGTTTTGTAGTTAATAAAAAACAAAAACACTGAAAATGCAGTAGGTGTTCATTGATTATGGAACAAATGAGCAAATTCTGGCACATAGATTTACGGGATTTATTATGTTCTAAGAATTTATGAACATAAGAAATTTATAGATGCATAGAAAATTTGTATGAATTGATTCGATGTTAATAGATTTAGGAAAGCAATAGAAATGATTACAATAATGAAAAGCAAAGAAAACCTGAAAAGGTGATGTTTCCAGATCAAATGCAAATATGAATCCAGATCAAATGCAAATGCTAAGGAATAAATAAGGAAATACTTCCTTCTACTACTTCAAGAAATGAGGGGTAGTGGATTTGGAATGTAGTATATTCATTTGATTCCTTTGTTAGTCATTCTGGTGTATTGTCTTTCTTAAAAAGGGGGATCTTTGGTGGTAGTAAAGGGATATAGTAGGAAAAATTGTATATATATTTTTTAAAAAGACATTATTAAAATCAACCAATCAGCCAATCAAAAAATAAACAGGGGGGGTCGGAGCCAAGATGACAGAGTAGAAACAGCTCAACCAAGCCACTCTTCTGCCAGATTCCGACCTAAATATGTAAAAGGGGACTCTGAACAACTTCTGGAGCCCCAGCACCCACAGAACAACACAGAGAAGCTAACCTCCTGCTGAGGACAGCCCAGCAGCCCTGCAGGAAGGACCAGAGCAGTGCTCTGGGAGCCCACAGCGAGAAGGGGGCAGAGGGTGGGGAGCCGAGCATAGCTGAGCGAGCCCAGGTCCCTGTGAGCCGAGGTTTTAGCCCCAGGGCAGCAGGGTCAGAGGCCGGCTGGAGAGACCCCAGAACACCAGCTGCTGTGGCAACTCCAGAATCATCAACAAAGACATGCCTAGGACAAAGTAAGAGGTTAGTACCCTATGGACTTTGGGACCAGTATTTGGGGAATGCATCAGCTTCCTCCCCTGGGGGCTAGAAGCCACTGAGGAGACACGCCATTTTGTAGTTTTCAGAGGCAGCTCCAGATCCTGGCCTGCGAACTGTAGGGAGATCCAGCGATCAGTCTTGGGGGGGTAATCGCTCTTGCTTTAACCTCCCTGGATCTGGATTGTGATCTGGGGTGGAAGTCGTGGGTGGGTTTACAGCTTGCCAGAAATGGAATTTGCCCTCCCACATGTCCGGGATGAAAATTCCCCTATCTGTCTTCAAAGCCATAGTGTGGCAACAAGCCCAAAAGTCAAGTAATTAAGAGGCAACATGCCAAGGCAAAGGAAACAGAAAAATGCAACCCTAGACTCCTATTTGGGGGGCATAGAGCAGAAAAAGGACTGTGAGGTCAGAAGTCCTGCTCCAAAAGCCATAGGGGAAAACATGAAAGGGTTGCAGGCCATAGAGGACCTTAAGAAGGACTTTAAAAATCAAATAAGAGAAGTGGAGGAAAAATTGGAAAGAGAAATGAGAAGGATACAGGAAAAGTATGAAATGAGGGTCAACAGTCTGACTGAGGAAAACAACACCTTAAAAATAGACTAACTCAAATGGCAAAGGAGGCCCAAAAGGGCAATGAGGAGAAGAATGCCTTAAAAAGTCAAATTTGCAAGATGGAAAAAGAATCTCAAAATTTCACTGAGGAGATTCATACCTTCAGAGTTAGACTGGAGCAAATGGAAGCTAATGACTTTATGAGGAATCAAGATGCTGTTAAGCAGATCCAAACAAATGAAAGAGTAGAAGGCAATGTGAAATATCTCATGGGAAAAACCACTAACCTGGAAAATAGATCCAGGAGAGACAATTTAAAAATTATTGGACTACCTGAAAGCCATGATCAAAGAAAGAACCTAGAAATCACCCTTCAAGAAATTCTCAAGCAAAATTGGCCTGATGTTTTAGATCCAGAGGGAAAAATAGAGGTTGAAAGAATCCACAGATCACCTCCTGAAAAAGATCCCAAAAAGAAAACTCCCAGGAATATTATAGCCAGGTTCCAGAACCCCCAGATCAAGGAGAAAATGCTAAAAGCAGCCAGGAAGAAACAATTTCAATATTGTGGAAACACAATCAGAATAGCCCAGGACCTGGCAGCTTCTACACTGAGGGATCGAAGGGCATGGAATATGATATTCCAGAGGGCAAAAGAACTGGGAATGAACCCAAGGGTCACCTACCCAGCAAAACTGAGTATTTTGTTTCAGGGGAAAATATGGTCATTCAGTGGAATAGAGGACTTTCAAGCATTCTTGAGAAAAAACCAGAATTGAATAGAAAATTTGACATCCAGACACAAGAAGGAAGAGATGCCTGAGAAGGTAATCAGGGAAAAGAAATCAAAAGGAACTTATCAAAGTTGAACTATTTACATTCCTATATGGAAAAACGGTAACTGTGACTGATGAAACCTTTTTCAGTATGAAAATAATGGAAGAAGGGTGTGTGGCCATATGAATACATATGTGAATGTGTGTGTATATGGTTACAGTTATATATGGATAGAGGGCATAGGTTGAATTTGTTGGGAAGGGAGAATACTCAAGGGATGAAATTATGAGGTGAGAGAGGAAAGTGGCAAGAGGAGATGGGGAGAGACAGGGTAGGGTAAACTATCTCATGTAGAAGAAACAAGGGGAAGTGGTTGCAAGGGAGGGGGAGAATAGGAAGGGAAAAAGGCAAAACCACATTCTCATTAAATTTGGTTCAGGGAAAGAATGACTACATACTAAATGGGATATCTCAACCTGCAGCAGGATAGGGGGAAGGGGGATGAGAGGAAGGATGATGGATGGGAGGGCATCTTTGGGGGGAGGGGAGGTTGGAAGTACCCACTATAGAAGAGGGACTGGATCAAGTAGAGAATAGACCAGGTTGGGGGTGGGATGAGTGGGAGCAAATTATAAGCAGCCTTGTACAATATATCTACTATGATAATGTTTTGCATAGCTAGACATGTACAACATGTACTGAATTACTTATCTCCCAAGAGGGAATGGGTGACAAGGGAGGAAGGAAATGGATCTGAAATTCGAGGTCTTAACATTAAATGTTTCAAATATATATAAATACTATTATTAATACTCTTTTGCTTGTAATAGGGAGATAAGATGTGCAGGCATTGGGATGCAAAGATTCACCTTCCTCTAATGGAAAAGTCAAAGGGCGTATGGGAGAAGGTATGGGAGAGAGCAGATTGGAGGAAGGGATATCTTGCGGGACTGCTATTCTGGGAGGGTGGGTAGGGGAATAACGGGGGGAAAATGATTGTAACTAAAAATCTAGTGGAAATGAATTATGTAAAACAGAAGTTAATAAAGCATTTTTTTAAATTTAAAAAAAAAGTCAAAAAAATAAACAGACATTCAAAGACTTCTGTCTTTTTATTGAATGATTGATTATTAGGAGTAGGAAAATTTGATAAAGGCATGACTTATAGCTGGAGAGGAAACACATTCACCAGTATGTTACTGGCAATAAGGAAAGAGTCACATCAGGCAAATACCAGATAATCAGGTAAAAAGAAATATCAAGAAACCTAGCCTTGAGAGCTCAGATTGGGGACTAATGTTAAAAGCAGTACAACCATGGAAGAGCTAGCTACAAGTAAATGTACTATATCAGAAAGCCAATCATGGGAGTAGACAGCAGAGACCAAAGTATTCAAAAAAAAGGATATGAGTTATGATTTCAGACATAAAGAATAAGGCAAGTACTCGATTATTAAAATCAAGTTTCAAGGAAATAGCACAACAAACAACAGGGCTAATGATGCTGTATTGCTGAGTTATAGAATGAAATATTCTTTCAGTTTCCCTATCAGGCATCAATTTGGTTATAAGACCTAGAATCAGTCTCAATTTATGGAGTGGTGCCATGGGAACTAGGAAATGACTTCTTTAGGGTCACATTTCAGTATATGTCAGGAGTGGGACTTGAAATTAAGTTTTATTGACTAAAAGTCAGTATTATATCCTCTCTGAAATGTTGTATAAGTATTATTATTATTGTTAATCATATTCTCATTTTTAACAGAGTTCAGATAAAAAAATATGTGATAAAGTATTATCCAGTCATAATTCTAGTATATTTAATTTGCTGAAGGATAATGCACAGATGAAAAAAAAAACTGCTTTTGGTTATTAAAAAAAAATATTAGGAGCCTGTGAACTCAACTTGTAGAGCCTCTTTTAAAGCATTCTTAGTATAACTTCACTGGCATACAGGATCATAGTCATACCTTTCCCATATTAGTAATTTTCAAACCTTGGCTTTCATCATTTAAATTCTGGTCTCTGTTTCTCTCTTACAGCTCCATTATTCCTATTCCCTTCAAAACCCCACCGTTAATATCATCCTTTCTTTCTGAAATATCAGTTACATATTGACTTCTTCCCTACTCCCAATAAACATTCCCTTATCTGGAAAAACAAATAAAGAAACAAACAAACAAACAAACAAACAAAAAAACAAATCCTTCACTTAATCCACATATCCCTGCTTGTTATGGTCTATTTCTCTTTCTTTTGGGGGCTAAATTCCTGGAATATTTCTCCTTTTCATGGCTAAAATTCTTGAGAAAGTCATCTATAATCAATACCCACATTTGCTTTCTTTCATTCTCTTAGTTCTTTATAATCTGGCTTTCAACCTTGTAATTCAATGGAAACTGTTCTCTCCAAAGTTGCTAATGAGATTTCTCAAATGCCAAATCTAAGAACCTTTTCTCAATCAGCATTCTTGATCTCTCTGAAGCCTTTAATGTTGTCAAATACCTTTTTTTTCCTTGATACTCTTTTCCCCCTAGGTTTCCGTGATACTACTCTACCCGGTGTCTTCTAACAATCTAACCACTAGTTATCATTCTCCTTTGCTGTATTTTTAACTAAGTCATTCCTTCTAATAATTGGTGCTCCCATGGTTCCCTTATCTTCTACATTTACTCTACTACACTTAGTCATCTTATTAGCTGCCATTCTTTCAATTATCGTTATGATTTTCAAATTGATGGATACTGTCCTAGCCTGTCTCCTAACTTTCAGTTTAACATCTCTAACTGCTTATTAGGTATCTCTAACTGGATGTCCTATAGAGATCCTAAACTCAGCATCCCCCAAGCTGAATGATCTTTCTCTGCTCAAAATCCTCTTAATTCCAAACTTCCCTTTTACTATATAGGGCACCATCGTCTTTTAAGTCATTCATGTATATAAATTATATGTCATGCTTGATTCCTTACTCTCTCTCACCCACCACATGCAGTTTGTTGCCAAGGCTTGCCAATTTTACATTTCTAACATTTCTCCTATTTGCCCCCTTGTCTCCTCTGCCACCACACTCCTGCAGTCCCTCTTCTACTCCCACCTGGACTATTGCAATAATCTGCTGAATGATCCCCCCATCTCAAGTCTCTCCCTAATAAAGTCTATTCTTTACTCAGCTATCAACTTGATCTTCCTTAAGGACCATAATAGACAATATTAATCTATGAAAATGGTATACAATTCAATTTATTCATTGAATTCTTAAGGAGAATTGTTTTGGGAATTTGTCATCTGTTAGTTTTTGAAAGAGAGTGAGTTTCTATATGTAATTCAAGACACTAGTTTGTATCTCTATAGGTATTCTCTAAGTGCTATTTTTTTTTCCAGCAGTGATGCATAACTTGGTTTGTATAATTTCCTTGTATGATACTGATTACAACACTGAATATGTCCAAGTTCCTCAAGGATAACCTGTCTGCAGTTTTTATGGTCTTAAACTGATCTTGAAGTGCCATTATAAAGCCCTCCATACTTATGAGCAAACCTGCATGGCTGTTGTTTGTTCTTCATTGTCAATGTTTTGGCACGGACAAACCAAGGAAAATCAGACACTCAGGAGATTTTAGGCTATGGGAGAAAAGATAGAGGAAAATCAAGTTTGTATTTGGCAATATGTTATCATGAGTGTGACTTGCATATGTGTTGACATAAGATATTTAATTTTAGCTTGAGATTTCTTTTTCCTTTTCAGTTTTTATGTCTCCCCTTGAGATAATTGGAGGCAGCCTGGGGTGTCACCAAGCAAGGGGTGGGAATCAGGGCATTGCATTATGAATATGGCTTCCTGATGTTGCTTCCATGTGGTTATTAGTATTACAGACTGCAACATGTGCCAAGATTTATTAAGTGAAAAACTCATAAAGCTCTGTAAATAAAGTTCTCCTTATTCACTGTTGATAGCTTGAAACCCAGATTCCTTAAGAAGAGCTCTCCACTAATGCACACAACAGAAGTAACAGTGAGTTTTATTCTCCTGAGTGTGCTGAAATGATGTTTATTGGAAGAGCAGGGCATTTAATTCTAGCATCTAGGAGAAATACAGTAAGAATAAACTATCTGGAAAATACAGTCAACATGATTCCTTTGGACTGTAAAAGAAAAATAAACCGTCTCCGTGTTCACCCATAAATTGCACAACAATCAATATTTTAAATCTACTCTGTGACATGATATAATTTTGTCTGATTATTATTCTTCATTCCCAATACAGGCAGAGCCTCCAGGATTAAGCCAATTTGGATATAAAAAGGTGAATCCCAGGAGAAGAAAACTCCTTTGCATGACTCAAGGAGCCCTTGGAGCTTTCGTAAAGGTCTACAGAGGCCTTGGATTACCCAGGGCTATGACTATTTAGGAATGAAGGAGAGGGAATGGGTAACACTTCATTAAAGTTAAAAGGTGAAAAGCTACTTATTCAATTGAATTAGATGACAGAACACATGGCCTGAGTTTCATAGCTTTTTCCAAGGCTCTCTGGACTAGGGAGGTGAGTTATTTTAATTCAGGAGGTCATCAGGCTTGGGGGAAATAGCACAGCCAAGCTTTATTTCAGTACTCTCAAGAGGGGAGCAGTTTCTGGATCCAACTAGACAATCATTGGAGGAGAAAAACTAAGTAAAATTGTAGCCTTCAGGCTTTCATGCATCTTAGAACCACATGAAAGCTGCTCTTAGGATAAAGAATGAACTATGAATTTTAAAAATGGATGAAAAATAAACAAAAGTAAACATCCCAAAGGAAGCTTCTCAGTTTTCAAAGAAAATTCCAAGGGGAAAATTTATGTCCTATGAAGGGTTAATGGGGCTTTCTTTTTGAGGACATCTACCCAGAAGGGGAAAGATGAAGCAGAACTGACTAAGACTGAGGTCATACTAAGCTTCAGCTTTGTGCATTTTCTACTTGAATATCTAAAATACCCAATAAAAATCTATTCAATTTCTCTACTTGTTAGAAGGGAATTTTTTAATCTAGTAACCTAGGTCTTTGTTCCAGATGTTATAGCACTTATCCTTCAAGTCAATATTTATATTTCCTTCAATTCTTTGTTGTTGGTATTTGGATATTTCTTAGTGGTTAGATCTCTGATGAGGGAATTCTCTGATTTTGGCACATATTAGGCACAAAATAAATGTTTATTGATGGATTGATTCTTTATGAAACCAGTTTTTTCAGAAATGAACACGGCTATTTTGTCAGAGTTCTCATGAGAAAGACCACAAGTAAAGCAGTGTCATAGTGATTATGAAGAGGACCCTCTTCCTACGAATCTTGGTTTATACATCTCAGTCACATTTCATAACCCTGTTCCAGTCGATCTTTCCAGTGTTATTAGAAGTATATTACTCATTTTCATTTATTCTATAGTCCATCCAAACTGGTCATCTTGTAGTTCCTCAGAAGATATTCCATCTACCTTCTCTGTGCCTTTAAATTATCTATTTCCCAGAATGATTATTTCCTCTGCCTTTTAGGGTAACTAGCTTATCTTAAACTTGTCTCAAATGTCAACTCCTACATGAGGTTTTTCCTTATTTCCATGCTCATAATGTTCTGATTGCCACCCCTGGCTTGGTGCACCCCAGGGTACCTCCAGTTATCTCAAGGGGTGTCATAAATAGTTGCCTGTTTCACGTTTGTTGGATTTAATTTTCTCCTTTGGCAATAATTCAGAAATGATAAGGGCAGCTTAACAAACTGAAAGAGTTGTTGAAGCCTGCACTACCAGAGAGTATGAAAGCTCCTTCCACCAGTAAGACCTTTACAGAATGCTTACCACTTTATTTTATTTCTTTGTTTGGTTGTTTGTTTATGCTATTAGTGTTTTCCTGATTGTTATAAGATACTTTAACTTTCTATGTCACTCTTTGCTGTTATGATTCATCAGCAAAAGATTTAAAAGAGACTTTTTAATCTTTGTATGGCAAGCTGATCAGTGTGTAAGGGTGGGGTAAAGTCAACAAAAATAGCAATCAAAAGAACAACAACAACAAAAAAAAAAAAACTGGCCTGGAAACCAGGAGACCCTGGGAGGAAGACATTTTTAATCTCTTTAAACCTCAATTTCTGTCTCCTAATGGGTTTGACAGGTATCTACACTGAATACAGAATCATACTAACCTAAAACAATATAAGCAAGTATCTTTTATTGCAGGGGCGGACTCACCATAGATGGCCAGTGGTTTATCAAAGACTCAGCTACTACTTTGCTGAGGCTAGAACTGAGGGGATAGAGTCAACCTGTCCTGGGGAGTTATGAGCTAACTTTTATAGGGTCATTTATGTGGATCACTATCTGACATAACTAGGACACAGGTGTTCCTGGGTGCTAGTGATTAATCCTGGTGCCTTCAGGTGTGAAGTCATGGGACAGCCTCTTGTGACCACCCAGGCTCTCCAGAATTTATCTGTAAAAGGAGGAATATAGATTAAGCCACTGTCCCTTCCTATCTCCACCCTGCCCCAACCATTTTCCTCCCAGTTTTAAAACTGTGTTTTCCTATGATTAATTTATTAGGTCAACAGTAGGTAATTGAGAAGTTAATGCAATGAATGTAATAGAGAAAGTATGTATCTTGTTGCTACATCTTGATATTTCCAGTAGGAATGTATTGAAAGGGATAATTATAACAATTTGAGATGAAATAAATGTTTTAGAGTTTCTATTTACAAATAACTTTGCCACTAAGTCTCCCAAAGGATAGAGGAGAAAAAACTGGAAGAAAATATTAAAAGGTGTTGCTTTTCTCATGAATCTATCTTCATTTAAATCCAAGCATTATAATGATATGTTTTGCTGTTCAAACATTAGTAAAGCTAATTCAGAAAGTTCTTCCTTGGCTAGAAGTTGAATTATACTGAATTTTGTAACGATCAATTTATTTCAAATAAACAAACAACTTTTAGGCACCTATGATTTAAGGAATACTGTGCCAGTCACTGGAGGCAATAGCAGAATTAGCTAAGGCAAAGACTCCAGACTCATGAAACCTGCATGGTGGCAGAATTATTATCTGCAGAGATATGCTTGTCCCCTTTGACATGGCAATACCACTTTTAGGGTTGTATCTCAAAGAGATAATAAAAAGGGGACAAGGACCCACATGGACAAAAATATTTCTTATAGTTCTTATGGTGGCAAAGAATTGGAAATTGAGGGGATGCCCATAAATTTGGGAATGACTGAATAAATTGTGCTATATGAATGTAATGGAATACTATTGTTCTATAAGAAATGACAAACAGGTGGACTTCAGAGAAACCTGGAAAGACCTACATGAATTGATGCTGGGGAACAGAAAAAGAACATTGTACACAATAGCAGCCACATTGTGAGATGACTAACTTTGATAGACTTAGCTCTTCTCAGTAATGCAAGGATCTAAGACAGTTCCAAATGATTCTTGATGGAAAATGCTGTCCACAGAGAAAGAACTACGGAGTTTAAATGGAGATTGAATCATACTATTTGCACTCTCTCTCTTTGCTTTGTTTTTTTTTCTTTCTTTTAATTCATCCCATTCATTCTAATTCTTCTTTACAGCATGACTAACATGAAAATATGCTTCATAAGAATCTATCAGATTATATGCCATTTTGGGAAGATGAGAGGGAAGGAGATGGAGAAAATTTAAAACTCAAAAGCTTATGGAAGTGAATGTTGAAAATTAAAAATAATTTTAAAATGAGAGAAATGTGCTTGAGCCAGCTTGAAAGGCCATTGTTAAATTTTATTATACTAAGAAGGAATATCAGGGATAACCTCCAACCCCTAAAAAAACATTGTGGTTAAGTAAGTCTTCATAGGTACAATAACCAAGTTTTCCTTCCTGCATATTCTTAGGAACTTTCAACTCTGAGCCTGCAAATGACTTACTTTAGCATATGCTAACTAGTGCAATGAAAACAATAATTAGACTTACACTTTATTAATCAAAACATGCTAACAATTCCCTCTCAAAAGAGACCACTACCACTTCAGTGTTTTAGAGGATAAAACAGGCTTCTTTCTTACTCACTCCTCTAGAGGAAGCTCCCTCTCTGCTCAGGGGAAGGAAGGCCATGTCTCCCTCTTGGGTAATTGTCTGTGAAATCTCCAAAAATCTTCATCACCCAAACATTACTTCCCGCAAGCCAACACAGTAATTGTTAGAGTTTCAAGCACAGGGAATACCAGAGCCAGTCCTAATTGCTATTTAAATACAAACTGACAATGGGATCTCAGGTGGATTTTATACTTATGTTTAAAATACTTTGCTGATATTTTATTTGGTAGTTTACTTCAAAATAACTGGTGTGTGTGTGTGTGTGTGTGTGTGTGTGTGTGTGTGTGTGTGTGTGTGTTTAAGATCTTAATCGTTGGTGATCCTTCAGAGGGTATGTGTATAGCAGTCAGATTTTTGAAAGAATACACAAATGCTAATTATTACGGCATCAAATCTCACAAATGTTCATCTTATTGTTGAAAAATACCTTCCTCCAAATAACTCAATCATAAAATGGAGACAGAACAAAATTGATGCAGTTGTACTAAATTCACAAACTATCTTATTAAGGAAAAAGAACTTATTGGAACCACATTTTCTTTTTTTTTTTGTTAAAGCAATTGGGATTAAGTAACTTGCTCAAGGTTACATGGCTAGTCATTGTTTATGCGTGGGTGCTCATTTTCTGAGGCCGGATCTGATCTCGGGTCATCCCAACTCTGAGGCCGGCGCTCTTACTCACTGCACCACCTAGCCACACCTTTAGGGCAATTGGGGTTAAGTAACTTGCCCAAGGTTACACAGCTAGGTTTTTGTTTGTATGGATTAAGTGTCTGAGGCCGGCTCCGAACTCAGGTCCTTCTGACTCCAGGGCCGGCGCTCTATTCACTGCGCCACCTAGCCGCCCCTTGAACCACATTTTCATTTATACTAAATTAGCATTTTTTTCATTATTTAGACTGACAAAATAATCATGGTCATTGCTGC
Source organism: Gymnobelideus leadbeateri (assembly GCA_011680675.1). Classification (NCBI taxonomy): domain Eukaryota; kingdom Metazoa; phylum Chordata; class Mammalia; order Diprotodontia; family Petauridae; genus Gymnobelideus; species Gymnobelideus leadbeateri. The sequence goes on from WOXC01003598.1 coordinate 13,360, forward strand.
GATAATAAGGTAACCAAATGTGAGGAGCAACAAGGGGTTACCACGCTGAAAATCTGGCCACTCACAGAAATAAAAAATAACAATTCTATAGGACAGAAATAAAGTTAAGGCGTAATTTTCAGGAAAGAATTCCTGGAACACCTGGAGTCAGGGTTTCAGGGTAGGAGGGTTGGTAGAGCAACCATATTAAAAGAAATATATATATATATATATACATACACATATATAAAGAAAAAAATATAGTAAGGTCAAACATCAGCTGAGTCAACTAAGGAATTTACTAGCATTTTTGGCATCAACATACCTGAAGACAAACATTATCATGTTTTTAAAATCTCTCTTTTTTAGGATACAGCTTTTAATGTTTCAGAATGATTTTCTTTAATTTTTAATATAGTATTTTGTTTTCTCTTCAATTATAATAAAGATAAATTTAGTTTTTGTTTTTACAAGATTTTGAGTTGCAATATTTTTTCCTTCTCTTCATCCTTTTTCTTTCTCTGTTTAGCTCTCCCTGGTATCAGTATCAGCACCATATTTGCGTCATTGAAAAAAATGTCAAGACTCTTTCTTTCCCATTTTCCCAAATAATTTACATAGTATTGAAATTAATTGTTTAAATATTTGGTAGAATTCACTTGTGAACCCATCTAGTCTTAGATTTTTTTCCTGCCTTAGGGAGCTCATTGATGGTTTGTTCACTGTCATTTTCTATGGTGGGATCAATTGGTCATTATATTTCCTAACATGCTAAACTAGGTAATTTGTATTTTTGTAAATATTCATTGATTTTGCTCAGAATGTCAGATTTATTGTTATACATTTGAGCAAAATATTTCCTAATCATTGTATTAATTTCTTCTTCATTGGCAGTAATTTTATGCTTTTAATATTTGATACTGGATATTTGTTTTTCTGCTTTTTTAAAAAGCAAATTAACCAATGGCTTATCTATCTTTTTGTGCTTTTTTAAGCCCATAAAACCAGCTCCTGATTTTATTTATTAGTTTAATAGTTTATTTTAAGCTCATTAATCTTACTTCTGGCTTTCAGGATTTTCAGTTTGGTGTTCTATTGGGGATTTTTAATTTGCCCTTTTTTCTGCACTTTTTTGTTGCTGTTGCATGTTAAAATTGTTGATCTGCTCTTTCTCTATTTTGTGGATGTAAGAATTTAGGAAGATAAAATTTCCCCCAAGTATTTCTTTGGCTGAATGCCATACATTTTAGTGTGTTGACTCATTGTTGTCATTCTCATTAATGGAATTATTGGGTTTTTTTTTTCTATGATTTCTTCTTTGATCACTTATTCTTTAGGATAAGGATATTTGGTTTCCAATTAATTTTTATTCAACCTGTCCACTACACTTTTTGAATGTATTTTTATTGCATTGTGATAAAAAGATACATTTCATACTTTTAACTTTCTATATTTGATTTTGAAGTTTTTACATCCCAATACTTGGTCACTATGTGCTTATTTGCTATGTACTGATGAAAAAAAAAATTCTATTCCAATTTAACTTTCTCCAAAGGTGTGTCATATCTAACTTTTCTAAGATTTTATTCACTTAATGTCTTTCTTGTTTATGTTTTGTTGGATTTATCAAGTTCTGAGAGAGGACAGTTGATGTCCCCAACTAATACATTTTTACTGTTAATTTCTTCCTCTAACTCTGCTAATTTCTCCTATAAGAATTTGGATGCTACAACACTTGGTGCATATGTGTTTGTTTGTCTATGGTACCTTTTCAGCAAGATATAGCTTCCTTCCTTATGTCTTTTAATGAAATCTATTTTTGCTTTTGCTTTCTTTGAGATTAGGATTACTAGCCCTATTGTGTTTTTTTTTTTTTCTGCACCTGAAACAAAATAAATTCTGTTCCAGTCCCTTACCTTTATTCTGTGTGTCTCTCTGCTTCAACTGTGTTTCTGGTAAAAACAAACAAACAAATAAACAAATGAACATACTATAAGTTCCTGGGTTTTGATCCACTGTTATCTGCTTCTGCTTTATGAGCATTCATTCCATCCACAGGTATGATTACTAACTGTGTATTTCCCCTCTATCCTATTGTTCTTCCTGTTTGTCCTCTCTTTCCTTTCACTCTTTCCCTATGCACCAGGGTTTACTTTTGTGTACCACCTCCCCCTTTCTGTCCTCCGTTCTGTCAGTTGCACCCCCTCCATAATTAATTTCCTTTCTTTCTACTTTCCTGTCAAGTAAGAGAGATTTTTTATTCAACTGATCGTGTATACTATTCCTTCTTTGGGCCAATTTGGTGATGGTAAAGTTAAAGGAATGCCCATCTTCTACCTTTGCATCTTTCCTTCCACTCTAATAGGTATTTTGTGCCTCCTTATGTAAAACAGAATTACCATATTCTACCACTTCCTTCCTTCTATACCCACTGTACTTCTCTTTCTCATTCTTTGATTAATTTTTATGTCATTTCCTCAAATTCATCTTATATTCATATCTTCTGCCTTATTGTCAATCCCCAATATTTGAACTATCTCATTCTGGCTGCTTGCAGTAATTTTTCCTTGACCTGATAGTTCTATAGTTTTGCTAAGATATTCCTTTGAGTTTTTATTTTGAGATCTATTTCCTGAGGTTATTAGTGGATATTTTTGATGCCTATTTTTCCCTCTGATTCCAGGATATCAGGGCAGATTTCCTCAATAATTTCTTTTTTTTTTTTCAAATGCTTTATTAACTTCTGGTTTACATCATTCATTTCCATCAGATTTTGCATTACAATTTTCCCTATTTTTCCCCTACCCACAACCCCAGAATTACAGTCATACAGGATATCCCCTCATCCAATCTGCTCTCTCCCATCTCTTCTCCCATATCCCCTTCGACTTTTCCAATAGGGTGAGGTGAATCCCTGCACCCTATTAAATGCACATCGTATCTCCCAATTATATGCAAAATAGTATTAATCATAATATTTATATATTCTTTTAAAAATTTATTTTAAAAGGAAGATAAGAAACTCAGTATATGCTGTACATATGTAGCTATGCAAACCATTACCCTAGTAGATATATTGTAAAAGACTGACTATATTTCCCTCCCTCCTATCCCAACTTCCACCTTGTCCACTCCCCATCTTGATCCTATCCCTTTTCAAAAGTGGGTGCTTCCAACAGCCCTCCCCCCCAGCATGCCCCCCATCTTGATCCTATCACTTTTCAAAAGTGGGTGATTCCAACAGCCCTCCACCACCTTCCGCCATCCTCTGCCCCCCCCACACTCCTATAGGGTGCGACACCCTATTAGTAAGCATGTCATTCTCTCCCTGGTCCAAAATAATGAGAATACGGTTTTGCCTTTTTGCCTTCCTGTTCATCCCCTCCCCTGCAACCACCTTCCCCTGCCTCCTCTACACAAGACATTTCACCCCATTGTCACTCCCCATTACCCCTCACCACATCACTCTCTCAGCTCTTAACCTCACCTTTTAAGTATCATTCCTTCCCATTAAATTCGATCTGTGCCTTCTATCTATGTATAACTGAAAACATATATACACACCTTCACATATGCATTCATATGCCCATATACCCATCTTCAAATATTTTCATAAAGAGAAAAGTTTCATTAGTTACAGTTACTGTTTTTCCCTGTAGGAATGTGAATAGTTCAATTTTGATAAGTTCATATTGATTTATTTTCCCTATTTACTTTCCCAAGCATCTCTTGCTTCTTTTATCTGAATGTCAGATTTCCTATTCAACTCTGTTTTTTTCCTCAAGAATGCTTGAAATTGCTCTATTCCACTGAATGACAAAATTTTCCTGTGAAACATGATACTTAGTATTACTGGGTAGGTGATTCTTGGTTTTAATCCCAGCTCCTTTGACCTGCAGAATATGATATTCCATGCCCTCGAGTCCCTCAATGTAGAAGCTGCCAGATACTGTGTTATCCTGATTGTGTTTTCACAATATTGAAATTGTTTCTTCCGGGCTGCTTGTAATATTTTCTCCTTGATCTGGGAATTCTGGAACCTTGCTACAATATTCCTAGTAGTTTTCTTTTTGGCGTGTTTTTCAGGAGGTGATCTGTGGATTCTTTCAAATTTTATTTTGCCCTCTGCTTCTAAAACATCTGGGCAATTTTCCTTGAGAATTTCTTGAAGGATGATTTCTAGATTCTTTCTTTGATCATGACTTTCAAGTAGTCCAATAATTTTTAGATTGTCTCTCCTGGATATATTTTCCAAGTCAGTGTTTTTGCCATGAGATATTTCATATTGCCTTCTATTTTTTCATTTGTTTGGATCTGCTTAATAGCATCTTGATTTCTCATAAAGCCAATAGCTTCCATTTACTCCAGTCTAATTCTGAAGGAATGAATCTCTTCAGTGAGCTTTTGAGATTCTTTGTCCATCTGGCAAATTTGGCTTTTTAAGGCATTCTTCTCCTCATTGCCTTTCTGAGCCTCTGTTGCCATTTGAGTTAGTCTATTTTTAAGGTGTTATTTTCCTCAGTCAGGCTGTTGACTGTTATTTCATACTTTTCTTGTATCTTTCTCATTTCTCTTCCCAATTTTCCCCTCACTTCTCTTATCTGCTTTTTTTTTTGGGGGGGTGGGCTTTTGGTGCAGGAGTTCTGACCTCACAGTCCTCCCCCTGTTCCATGATTTGATAATCTTTGCCCCCCAAAATAGGAGTCTAATATTGCATTTTTCTATTCATTTTGTTTCCTTTTCCCAGGCATGTTGCCACTCAATTACTTGAATTTTGGGCTTGTAGCCACAATAGGACTTTGCCACCAGCCAGGGGAAATTCTGTCCCAAACATTGGGGTTTTCTTAACTTCCAGAGGTATTAGTTTGGTGGCCTCTGTGAAGCCTCCACACACCCTGGCAAGCTGGACACACACTCCAAGACCTCTATCCAAGACAGCAATCCAGATCCAAGAAGGGTAAACCAAGAGCGCTTCCCCTGCATACTAGTCGCTGGATCTCCCTACATTTCATAGTCCAAGAGCTGAAGCTCTAATGTGGTGATGTGGAGGAAGCTGTGCTGGCTCCTCAGGGACTTCTTGCCCCCAGGGGAAGAAGCTGATGCACTCTCGCAACCAGTCCCAATGTCCTTATGGCACTAACCTCTCACTTTGTCCTACGCATCTATGTTTTGATAATTCTGGAAATGCCACAGCTCCTGGTGCTCTGGGGTCCATCTAGTGGGCTGCTAGTCTGGTTGCCCTTGGGCTAAAACCAAGAGTCATGGGGGCCTGGCCAGAATGCTGTGCTGGCAGCTCACAGAGCACTGTGCTGTCGGCTCTGAGAGTGCTGTGCTAGCCACTCCCTGCCTGGCTGCAGGGCTGTCCTCAGCGGGAGGTTAGCTTCTCTGTGTCGTTCTGTGGGTGCTGGAGCTCCAGAGGTCGTTCATAATCCCCTTTTGACATAATTTTAAGTGGTGTGATTTGGAACTCCACAGAAGTGCTGTTTCTACTCTGCCATCTTGACTCTGCCCCTCAATAATTTCTTGAAAGATGCTGTCCAGTTCCTCCTTTTGATTATGGTTTTCACGTAGTTCAATGATTCTTCCTTTATGTCTCCTAGATCTATTTCCCAGGCCAGTTGTTTTACCACTGAGGAATTTTAGATTTCCTTCTCTTTTTCATGCTTTGGATTTTATTTTGTTGATTCTTGATGTATGAAAGAGTCATTAGATTCCACTTCCCCAATTCTAAATTTTAAGGATTTCCCTCGGTTTTTGTACTTCCATTTCCATTTGGTTCTTTTTCCAGGCTGCTGACTCTTTTTTTTTCTCCAAAATTCTCTTGCATCCCTCTCATTTTTTCCAAATTCTCCTATCACTTGTATTTGATTTTAATCTTCTTTTTTAGTTTTTCTAAGAGTTCTTTCTGGCCCAATACTGGACCACTTCTCATTTTTTTTGGCATTTTGCCTAAAGGTGTTTTGACATTGTTGTTCTCTTCTGAGTTTGTGTCTTGATCTTCTCTCTCACCACAATATCTTTTGTTTATTATTTTTGGCCATTTACCTTTTAAACTTCAACTCTGCTCCTGGGACATAAGGGCCACTGTCCCAAGCTTCTCTGACCTGGGGCTACAGGCCCTAGCCGTTTACCTGGTGTCACACTATTGTTGCTCTAAGGCCCATGGAGACCCTTGTGTCTGGTGTTCTTCTGAGGGTAGGAGGGTGTAGCAGCAAGCACCCCAACATGCCCAGGGTGGCTGCCAACACAGGTTATTAGATCTGCTTTTGTAAAGGAAAGTAACTCAAAATGGGCTAACAAGCTTAGTTTAATCAAACAAACACACATTACCTAGCTCAGGGGAAAAAGGTCAGCACCCCGAACTTCAGAGTTACAGAACTTACAGATCAAACAGACAGGCTTCCAAACTGTCCAACCATTATATCAATACCAAACCACAGTTACCAGAGAGGGAAGCATCAATTTCTGGGTTTTCAAAGCCGGGGGGCTCTCAACAACGACTTCCCAGAGTCTCATCTGGTCAAATCACACAACACTTCTCAAAGTGAGCCGCAAAGCAAAGCCTCCCATCAGGGATTATATATCCTTCTCCTGGCTCAGAGAATGTAAGCACCCTCTTGACCCACTGCCCAATCACACAGCATCAAGGTGTGGTCTTTCCTGAAAAACAAGCCTCCCACCACAGGCTCCAGGTGCACTTAAGCTAGGGGCAAGGAAGATCTTTAAATTTGCATTTCTGTTACAGAGGGTGAGGAGTGGGTAGAGGTCCTGGAGGTCACAGGGATTTGGTAGCTTACCTGGTGTTGACCCAGGGTCCCATTGCTGATATCCAGTGTATGCTGTGGCTCAGGAGGTTCATTCTTTTGGTTTCTGTCTATTTGCCTGCTGTTACTCTGAAAAAAGTCTAAAAGTGAGGGAGCCCCAAGAAGATTGGTGACTTAATATACTAACTATAGTATAGTCTGGGCTTCAAATCTTGTTGATGTTGTCATTATTTCCTTTTCTAACCTCTGCCCACAGAATCCCCCATCTATTTGAAAGATTATTTTCCTCTGAGGCTATAGTAACGAGGACGAAAGTAATGAAGAAGCTACTTATACTTAGATGATCTTCGCTTCACTTATGCTACCCCCATAGAATACACATCAGTTTGAAAATTCTTCCTTTCATTTTCCAAATCTGTCAATCATCAGTCTTTCTTCTCTCTCTCATTTCACTCTATCATCTCTGTCTCTATCTCTGTCTGTCTTCCACAAGCCCCTTGCACACCTCAGGGCCAAGGCTCACTTTTTGTGCTCTAGCAGAAATAGCAAATAGAGCACATGTACCATTTTGAAGGATCATCTAACTTTACTCTTTTCTGTTTATGCTTGTGACTTTCCCCACACAGAGGTGGGTGACCCTGAACCATGCCCTGGGAATTTATGATATCAGGAACTCCTAGGTCCCCCAGTGTGGGGCTGATAAAGAATTTTCCTGTATAAGAGAGGGAAATCACTGACAAGAAAAGGGAGCTCAAACCTGACATGCCTGACCAAAATTCTATGGAGTTCTCTAAGCCATCCATCGTGGTTATTCCTGGCCTCATAAGCTGCGGTAGAGCAGCCAGGGGCAGTGCCTTCAAGCCCTGGGCCCCAGCATAGAAGGACATAATCAGGCCCCAGTAGTACAGCACCTACAATGTAATTGCTAACTATTGGAAGATAGTGGCAGGGCAGAGTCAGGCCATTCATAGAGGGGATTTTAGAGGTCATAGTCAGACCCTATTAGTGATAGGTCTTTATTGACACTGATTCAGCATCAGCAAGAAAGGCTAACGTCTTAGGAGTTTCAGTTTCTATGCCTCAGTATAGGGCATTGCAGTTGACTGTGGTCAAGTCGGAAGGAGACAGAGATAAGTCAAGGAAATGGTGAATGCAAACAGGATCTTGTGGTGTATGGGGAGCAATAGTCTTGGATGGAGGTCCTGGTCTTGGCTAAAGGGGGTAGGAGAGTGAGTACAACCACAATGAAAGAACTTTAGGTAGAACTCAGGTACCTTGCTTTCTAATACATTTTGGTTTGTATCCATAAACCCTGGGTTTGTGTTTAAATTGAGTTCTTCCTAATTATAAAGGCTTGCAAATTCTATCAGAGTACTTTACCCTATGATTTTGGATATTTTCTAGGACAGAGATGTTGATCACCCATGACACAAATTTGTTGTTGTCAATTTATTTAATCTTAATGTATCTTATACACTTGGACAACTCAGCAACACATCATGGCACACTGGGCACCCCCAGAAATTGTATGCACAGGCACAAAGATATCTGAAGCCGATATTTTCATTATTTTTTAAAAACAAGATCTCATAAGTTTCCTCTTGGTTTCTTCCAAAATTATAAATACTTCAACAAGCAGAATGTAAATTGCCTAGTCTTGAACACTAAAATAAGTCCTTTGTTTCTCCCTACTAATATGTGGTGATTTGAGGCAGTCCTATCAATCAGAAAACATTTATTAAGCTCCTTCTATAGGCTAGGAACTGTGCTAAGTATTGGGGCAGGGGTTTGCTAAAAGAGACAAAAGACAGTTGCTGCCTTCAAGGAAATTACAATCTAATGGGAGAGATAGTGGTATCCTCAGAGCTATTACCTTTAGAAATATTGCCTCACGTGGTACACAATAGTGCTATCACTATTTGTGCCTGCTATTAATAACAGTTCCCTGAAATATTCAAAGACCTTGTTTCTTCACCAGTAAAATGAGGGTAACAAGAGTTGCAATTACCTCCTTATAGTTTGTTGTGAAGAAAATTATTTATAAATTACATAGTGTAACATTGATGAATTGGCATATTATTATCACAATCTTATCACTATTATCATCACCATCTTCATTAACAGTATTTAGAAATTAATTATGTAACTTTTTGTTTTGTTTTGTAAGATGGTCTTGTGTTGTTGTTCAGTTGCTTTTCAGTCCTGTGTAACTCTTTATGGCCCCATTTGGATTTTGCTGGAATGGTTTGTTATTTCCTTATGCAGCTCATTTTACAGATAAGGAAACTGAATTAAATAAGGTTAAGTGACTCTATTAGAGTCACACAGTTAGTAAGTTCCTGAGGCCAGATTTGAACTCACTGAGGAGAGACTTCCTGACTCCTGGCCAATCACTATATCCACATAGCTGCCCTATTCTGGGTGCAGACAACTTTTAATCACATAAATTTTAATTTAAATTGTATATTTTCTTCTGAAAAATATAATAAATAATTTTCCCACCCCAGTCTTCAGTATAATGTTACTATACATCCTCATGAGTTATTGAGGATCCAGGAAAAGAGACATCAGGGATTTTCAGAGCATAAATACATGACTAAAGTATTTTTGCAGTTCCTGGGTTTCCTGCCTTGTTTGTGAATACACTCTTCCTCTCTAATCTTGTTCTGGAAAATTTATTTGAAGGTGAATGGGTGGGTGTAGTATAAGATAAGGGGGGTTGGTAGACTTGTGATATCTATTAGCAAGTGGGAACATTTGGGCCACACTCAAAAATAAAGCACCATCCCTCTAGTAACTTCTCTCCTTGAAAATCTGTTTCTTAAGCTAAAATGGAAAACAAAAGGAAATCAAGTTCATTTTTTTCCCAAATGCTTTATTAACTTCTGGTTTACATCATTCATTTCTGCCAGATTTTGAGTTACAGTTGTTCCCTATTTTTCCTCTACCCACCAACCCAGAATAGCAATCCCACAGGATATCCCCTCATCCAATGCTGCTCTCTCCCATATCTTTTCCCATACGCCCTTTGACTTTTCCATTAGGGCAAGGTGTACCTCTGTTTCCCAATGTCTGTACATCTTATCTCATAATAATAATAATAATAATAATAATAATAATAATAATAATAATAATAGTATTTTTTGAAACATTTAAACTTAAAACTTTTAATTCCAGATCCATTCCCATCCTCCCATGTCACCCACTCCCGCTGGGAAGATAAGCAATTCAGTATATGTTGTACATGTATAGCTATGGAAAACATCACCATAGTAGATATATAGTATAAGACTGGCTATATTTCCCTCGCGCCCAATTCATCCTCGACCTGGTCCATTCCCTACTTTGCTGCTGTCCCTCTTCAAAAGTGGGTGCCTGCAACCTCCCATCCCCTCAACTTGCCCTCCCCTCCATCATCTTCCCCCTCGTCATCCTCCCCCCTACTCTCCTGCAGGGTGAGATATCACGTTTAGTAGGTATGTCTTTCTCTCCCTGAGCCAAATTCAATGAGAATATGGTTTTGCCATTTTGCCTTCCTGTTCTTCCCCTCCCCTGCAAGTACTTCCCCTTGCCTCTTCTACATGAGATAGTTTAGGGACCCCAGTCTCTTTCCATCTCCTGTCCCCACATTCCTCTCTCACCTTTTAAATTCACCCCTTAAGTATAAACCCTTCCCACCTAATTCGAACTGTGCCCTCTATCCATGTATACCTGTATATACACACATTCATATATATATATATTCATATGCCCATATATGCTTCTTCAACTATTTTCATACTGAGAATGGTTTCATCTGTTACAGTTATTATTTTTGCATGTAGGAATGTAAATAGTTCATCTTTGATAAGTTCATGATGATTGCTTTTCCCTGTTTACCTTCTCAAGCATCTCTTGCTTCTTGTGTTTGCATGTCAAAGTTTCTATTCAACTCTGGTTTTTTCCTCAAGAATGCTTGAAAGTCCTCTATTCCACTGAATGACCATATTTTTCGCCGAAAGAAGAGACACAGTTTTGCTGAGTTTGTGATTCTTGGTTTTAATCCGAACTCCTTTGCCCTCTGGAATATATTCCATGCCCTTCAATCCCTCAGAGTAGAAGCTGCCAGGTACTGTGCCATCCTGATTGTGTTTCCACAATATTGAAATTGTTTCTTCCTGGGTGCTTGTAGTATTTTCTCCTTGATCTGGTAATTCTGGAACCTGGCTATAATAGTCCTAGTAGTTTTGTTTTTGGTGTCTTTTTCAGGAGGTGATCTGTGGATTCTTTCAACATCAATATCCCCCTCTGGGTCTAAAACATCAGGGCAATTTCCTTGAGAATTTCTTGAAGGATGATTTCTAGGTTCTTTCTTTGATCATGGCTTTCAGGTAGTCCTAAAATTTTTTAAAGTATCTCTCCTGGATGTATTTTTGAGGTCAGTGGTTTTTCCCATGTGATATTTCACATCGCCTTCTATTCTTTCAATTTCTTGGGTCTGTTTAACAGTGTCTGGATTTCTCATAGAGTCACTAGCTTCCATTTGCTCTAGTCTAATTCTGAAGGAATGAATCTCCTCAGTGAGCTTTTGAGATTCTTTTTCCATCTGGCAAGTTTGGCTTTTTAAGGCATTCTTCTCCTCATTGCCTTTTTGAGCTTATTTTGCCACTTGAGTTAGTCTATTTTTTATGGTGTTATTTTCCTCAGTCGGGTATTGACTCTCATTTCATACTTTTCCTGCATCCTTCTTATTCCTCTTCCCATTTTTTCTCTACTTCTCTTATTTGGTTTTTAAAATCCTTCTTAAGGTCCTCTATGGCCTGTAACCCGTTCATATTTTCATTTGAGGCTTTTGTTGCAGGAGTTCCAATCTCACAGTCCTCCTCCTGTTCCATGCTTCAACCCTCTTTGCCCCCCAAATAGGAGTCTAATGTTTAATTTTTCTGTTTATTTTGTTTCCTTTGCCTAGGCATGTTGCCACTTAATTACTTGACTTTCGCGTTTGTTGCCACAATAGGACGCTGCCACCAAACTGGGGAGCTTCCATCCCAAACGTTGGGGTCTTATCAACTGCTGGAAGTATTAGTTGGTTGCCCTCCTTGAAGCCCCCACACAGTCTGGCAAGCTGGTCACACACCACAAGACCTCCACCCCAGACCACAATCCACATCCAAGAAGGATAAAGCAAGAGTGATTACTCCCAAGACTGATTCCTGGATCTCTCTACAGTCTTCAAGCCAAGAGTAGAAGCTGCAACTGAAGCTGCAAAATGGTGGCTCCTCAGTGGCTTCTTGCCCCCAGGGGAAGAGTCTGATGTGCTCCCAAATACTGGTCGAAAACTCCATAAGGCATTAGCCTCTCACTTTGTCCTAGGCATCTCTGTGTTGTTAATCCTTGAAGTGCCACAGCTGCTGGTATTCTGGGGTCCCTCCAGTGGACCACTAGTTAGGCTACCCTGTGGCTAAAACCTCTGACTCCTGTTGTCCTATGCTCTGCTCCCAGAGTGCTGCCCTGGCCATTCGCTGCCTGGAAGCTAGGCTGTCCTCAGTGGGAGGTTAGCTTTTCTATTTTGTTCTGTGGGTTCTGGAGCTCCATTGGTTGTTCAGAGTGCCCCTTTTACATACTTTTGAAGTGTTGTGGGAATTAAGTTGATTTTTGAAAAAGTAAGAAATTTTCAGAAGTGCATCTATTTTATTCAGTACTTCTTTTTTAAAGGGTTTTTGTTCTTGTCCTTCATGGTAGGCAAAACATAAGACACCTTTCTTCAAATTTGTTCTTAAAAGTGAATTTGTAATTTACTTATTTTTAGAAATAAATTTTATTTTTATTCTACATTGCCTAAATTTCTCCCTGTACTTTCCAATTAAATTCTAAAAACATTTGTTATATTGCATATCTATGTGCCAAACACTAGGGATATAAAAAAATTAAAAGTCCCTGCCCTCAAGGAGGTATGATTCTACTGGTATGGGATATATCATATACACAGACAAGTAAATGCAGAGTATACAAAAAGTAATACAAAGTAAATTCAAGGATAACTAACCACTTTGGGGTTCAGGAAAGGATTGATTTTATGGAGTGGTACATGAGTCACAAATGAAGTTAATTAGTAACTCCGTGATTCGGAGGTGAAGGGTAACACCTGCCAAAATAAAAATACTAAATAGATAAAATGAAAATTGTAGCTTGTTTATTATAATATATGGTATTGTCTCACTCTTTTAGTACCAGAATGCTATATACATCCTTGATTTTCCACAATATCCAAAGGCATATGAGGGATTTATTTTTTCTGCTATCAGATTGACCACTCACTCTCTTCTTCTATTATAATAGGCCAATAACTAGCAAACCAAGTTTAATTTAACCAATTAATATCCAGATAATTTTTTGTTTGTTTGTTTGTTTGTTTTAAACAAATACTTTATTAACTTCTGTTTTACATCATTCATTTCCGCCAGATTTTGAGTTACAATCATTTCCCCCCCCATTATTCCCCTACCCAACCTCCCAGAATAGTCCCACAAGATATCGCTTCCTCCAATCTGCTCTCTCTCATACCTTCTCCCATACCCCCATCGACTTTTCCATTAGAGGAAGGTGAATATTTGTGTCCCAATGCCTGCACATCTTATCTCCCTATTACAAGCAAAAAAGTATTAATAATAGTATTTATATATATTTGAAACATTTAATGTTACGACCTCGAATTTCAGATCCATTTCCTTCCTCCCTTGTCACCCATTCCTTCTGGGAGATAAGTAATTCAGTATATGTTGTACATGTCTAGCTATGCAAAACATTATCATAGTAGATATATTGTACAAGGCTGCTTATAAAACCCTCCCATTCATCCCACCCCCCACCTGGTCCATTCCCTACATGATCCTGTCCCTCTTCTATACTGGGTACTTCCAACCTCCCCTCACCCCAAGGATGCTCTCCCATCCATCATCCCTCCTCTCATCCCCCTTCCCCCTATCCTGCTGCAGGTTGAGATATCCCATTTAGTATGTATGTCATTTTCTCCCTGAACCAAATTCAATGTGAATGTGGTTTTGCCTTTTTAGCCTTCCTTATTCTCCCCCTCCTTTGCAACCACTTCCCCTTGCTTCTTCTACATGGGATAGTTTACCCTACCCTGTCTCTCCCCATCTCCTCTTGCCACTTTCCTCTCTCACCTCATAATTTCATCCCTTGAGTATTCTCCCTTCCCAACAAATTCAACCTATGCCCTCTATCCATATATAACTGTAACCATATACACACACATTCACATATGTATTCATATGACCACACACACTTCTTCCATTATTTTCATAGTGAGAATGATATCATCAGTCACAGTTATTGCTTTTCCATATAGGAATGTAAATAGTTCAACTTTGATAAGTTCCTTTTGATTTCTTTTCCCTGAATACCTTCTCGGGCATCTCTTACTTCTTGCGTCTGGATGTCAAATTTTCTATTCAATTCTGGTTTTTTCCTCAAGAATGCTTGAAAGTCCTCTATTCCACTGAATGACCATATTTTCCCCTGAAACAAAATACTCAGTTTTGATGGGTAGGTGACCCTTGGGTTCATTCCCAGTTCTTTTGCCCTCTGGAATATCATATTCCATGCCCTTCGATCCCTCAGTGTAGAAGCTGCCAGGTCCTGGGCTATTCTGATTGTGTTTCCACAATATTGAAATTGTTTCTTCCTGGCTGCTTGTAGTATTTTCTCCTTGATCTGGGGATTCTGGAACCTGGCTATAATATTTCTGGGAGTTTTCTTTTTGGGATCTTTTTCAGGAGGTGATCTGTGGATTCTTTCCACCTCTATTTTGCCCTCTGGATCTAAAACATCAGGGCAGTTTTCCTTGAGAATTTCTTGAAGGGTGATTTCTAGGTTCTTTCCTTGATCATGGCTTTCAGGTAGTCCACTAATTTTTAAATTGTCTCTCCTGGATCTATTCTCCAGGTCAGCGGTTTTTCCCTGAGATATTTCACATTGCCTTCTAATCTTTCGTTTGTTTGGATCTCCTTAACAGCATCTTGATTTCTCATAAAGTCACTAGCTTCCATTTGCTCCAGTCTAACTCTGAAGGAATGAATCTCCTCAGTGAACTTTTGAGATTCTTTTTCCATCTGGCAAATTCGACTTTTTAAGGCATTCTTCTCCTCATTGCCCTTTTGGGCCTCCTTTGCCATTTGAGCTAGTCTATTTTTTAAGGTGTTGTTTTCCTCAGTCAGGCTGTTGACCCTCATTTCATACTTTTCCTGCATCCTTCTCATTTCTCTAATTTTTCCTCCACTTCTCTTATTTGATTTTTAAAGTCCTTCTTAAGGTCCTCTATGGCCTGCAACCCGCTCGTGTTTTCCCCTGGGGCTTTTGGAGCAGGACTTCTGACCTTACAGTCATTTTCCTGCTCTATGCCCCCAAAATAGGACTCTAGGGTTGCATTTTTCTGTTTCCTTTGCCTTGGCATGTTGCCACTTAATTGCTTGACTTTTGGGCTTGTTGCCACACTATGGCTTTAAGGCCAGCTAGAGGAATTTTCGTCCTGAACGTGTGGGGGGCAACTTCTGTTTATGGCAAGCTGTAAACCCACCCAGAACTTCCACCCTAGATCATAATCCAGATCCAGGGAGGTTAAAGCAAGAGCGATTACCCCCCAAGACTGATCGCTGGATCTCCCCACGATTTGTAGGCTGGGAGCCAGAGCTGCCTCTGAAAACTACAAAATGGCGTTTCTCCTCAGCGGCTTCTAGCCCCCAGGGGAGGGAGCTGAGGCATTCCCCAAATACAGGTCCCAAAGTCCATAGGACACTAACCTCTTACTTTGTCCTAGGCATGTCTATGTTGATAATTATGGAGTTGCTACAGCTCCTGGTGTTCTGGGGTTCCTCCAGCCGGCTGCTGGCCCTGCCGCCCTGGGACTAAAACCTGGGCTCACGTGGGCCTGGGCTCAGCTCGGTTCCTGCGCTCTGCGTGCTGCCAGGTCCCAGACCGCTGCACTGGTCCTTCCTGCAGGACTGCTGGGCTGTCCTCAGCAGGAGGTTAGCTTCTCTGTGTCGTTCTGTGGGTGCTGGGGCTCCAGAAGTTGTTCAGCGTCCCCTTTTACATAGTTTGGGGGGAATCTGCTGGCAGAGTGGCTTGGACGAACTGTTTCTACTCCTCCATCTTGGCTCTGCCCCCTATCCAGATAATTTTACAAAGAGATCTTTATTTCAAAGATATGACAAATATTTCCCTCCATAATTTCTCCTACATTAGATATATCTGTTGCAGATGGGGTTAGGTTCACACTTTGGTTCAGTTTCTGAATAGAGTTAGTCTTACCAAAATCACATCCTTAAAGAATTACATTTTTTCTGGACAAAAAAAAAAATGTCACAAGTTCATGTGTAGAGCTAACTACTTTGCTTGCTTCTTTTGGCTAGGGTCTCATATGTTTATTCCTTAGACTATCCATACTTCGCTGCTTACAGTATTTAGGAATTGGAAGGTATTTCCTATTTGGTGAGTCTAGGTGGTGCAGTGAATAGAGTACTGGCCCTGGGATGAGAAGGACCTGAGTTGAAATTTGGCCTCCGACTCTTAACACTTACTAGCCATGTAACCTTGGACAAGTCACTTAACTCCCATTCCCCTGCCTTCCCCCTCCATTAAGAAAAAAAAAAATATATCCCCTGCCCTTAATAGTTCTAAGGGGAGTTGAAGATCTCTCCTGACACTTTGTAAATGGAATGTAATCACATGGGAGCCCACAGTGGGAGGAACTTGCCGAAAGGATAGAACAGCAAAGAGGAGATAAGAAGAGGAGCAGAGTTGAGAGCAGGCAGAACTGAGGGGGAGAATATTTGACACTCTGTTGATCTATATTACTTTCTCAGACAGAAGTCCCATCTGCTGTTCTGTGTTGAAGCCCTGTCTGTTCTGTATTGGTTTCTCAGACAGAAAGTGAATTGAGATGATAGCATCTGGTAATATTACTAAATACTGTTATAGTCTTATTAAACTTTGTTTTCCCAGAAACAGAAGTGAGAAGATCTCGCTGGGGATTAGGCCCTATGAGATGAGATATGGAACAGTAATGGAGAGCTGCCTTCACGTGAATCCAGGCAAGAGTAGGGAATGGTCAATGGAGAAAGAGCCCTAGGGTTTGGAAGCTAGTCTCAAGTCAAGATATCTTGGATACTCTGTATTTACTGAAGAGATTGGTAACTTACTGTGAAGTAGGGGTTGATAGTGTGCTCATTTTCTGCTACCCCTTAAAGATATAATATATACTCAATGATATGTTTTGCTTAAGACTATGTGGCCAACTTAGTAATAAGTTACGTTGTTGCAAATGCCATGCTTCAGTTTCTTGAGTATTATGCTTTAGTCTATTGCTGAATAAATAGCTCATTTCATAATGGTATGAGACCCTTAAAGTTATTCATAGCAGCACTCCTCAGGAGATATGCTCATCATTGGCTTTACAGCCCTTGAGGCTTATTGACAGAATTCAAAGTTTGCATTACCTCTTGGACCTACAACCTGAAAAAAGAATAAATAAAAAAGCCCCAAGAAACATCTCTGTTACTTGGGGACCTTATAACCTCAGTAGGGGAAAGGCCACACTGCCCTTTCACTTATAGCATTGTTCACTCACCAGAAGCTATTAGCAAAGGAGTCACTTGGCTTCTTCAGATAATTACATAGTAGAAAGCCAAAACAGGTTCTGCTTCAGGCCCGTTTGAATATGTCAAAAGTCCCACCTAAAATGCTAATGGAAAGGGGCTCTGGCCAACCAAATTGTAGGTCAAACCAGAACCATTAACAAAATTTTCATGTATGCTCCAGTCCTCATAATTCTCCCAGAAGCAATTCTCTAGCATACTCCATGTGGATGATGCCATCTGAGCAAAAAGATGTGGTCTGCACATATGCTAGTCTGGCACATACAGTAGAAGTTTCTCAAGTGGAATTGTATTGGGTTAAATAGAGGAAAAAGGATAAAGAACTAATGTTATTCAAAATATTTCCTTCATATGTAGGTGAGTCAGAAAATTCTTAATGACTTACAGAGTAAACATTAAATATTATTCTCTAGCTAGGGTCATAAAAATGAATATGTCAAGACAAAGGACACCTTGTTCAAGTTGAACTCCAAAAAGAAATGGAGGTAAGTTTGAACATTTTCTTTAAGAACCATAAGGTATGTCATATAAATGACAAATGTTGTAACCTTCACCTCTATTATGCTGTTCATTCTTTTACAATCCTGCTAACTAAAACATTAATTTAAAAAGCTGTGTTCTGAACTATTAGAAAATGAATATATAATGGAAAAGTTGAAAAATAGAATAGTGTAGCTGTTCATTCTCCCTTTTTAAATAAGTGTTGGTAATTAATTTTCTCATAAGATATGTTTGAGGTGAATGCATTAATCTTCGAAACAAAGGTTTTACATTTCCAAATAGAATGAGGTGAAAGATAAGCATGTGTTTAGCAAAATTCTTACTGTATGTCCTTGAACTAGTTTCAGCATCTTTGACTCCTTTTGTCATTCGTTGAACTTTGAAGATTTGACCTTTATTCCTACTTCACAAAAATGTTATAACTAGAAACTTAACTAAAGAGAGAGTAAAGGGGTTGGACTAAAAAAATGAAACCTAAAAGGGGCTAATAGCATTTTAATTCCCTTGGCAAGCTGGGGTGGGCTCTTTTCCTATTTTCCTTTGCTTTATTCCACCCTACATAAGATTCCACCACAGTGTACTCCCCAACTGTATTCATGTACCTCCATCAATACAGTACAAAGTCCCATCCTATCACCACACAAAACTTAGGGTATCTTTTATCCTTCTTGATTGTGTAATAAAAAAGGAATCCTTCTTGTATCACAAATACTAAGTCAATTTACCCAGATGTTACCTCTGTAATTATAACTGTAAGTAGTTTGGATATATAGATTTATGAAGACCTTATGAATCAATCATGCAACAACTATTTATTAAGCACCCACTTTCCCAAGAACTATGCTAGGCAAAATTGACAAATTTCAACGTGAACCAGCTAGGGTGCTCAGTGGATAGATCACCAGGCCTGAAGTAAGCAATAACTGAATTCAGATCCAATCTCACTGTTTGACCCTGGCCAAGTCATTTCAGTCCATTTGCCTCAGTTTCTTCCTATGTAAAATGAGCTGGAGAAGAAAATGTCAAACAACTCTAGTTTCTTTGCCAAGAAAACCCCAAATAGGATAATGAAGAGTTTGAAAAAAAAACAACCCAACAAGATGAACCAAATGAATGAAAGGAAAAAATACGATGTAATGAGCTGTTTTAACATTCCAAAGTGTGTATTGACACTTGAGTCTCTACCTTTAACAACATCAACAACAAAGTCAATCCATTAGTTTACTTAACTAGGAGAGCCCAATACAATATTTATTACTACATTTATATTCATATAAGAAAGAAACTATGACGTTTTGTCATTGTTGAACATGCTCATCTATATCTGTCAGATCTTGCTTTATCTTAATCTGCATCCAGTCTGTGACACTGTTTAACACTTTTGTTTGAATTTTAAAGCTCTACCTTGTTGTTGTCTTCTTTGTCTGTGCCTGTGATTTAATCAGCATAGTGATTTTTTGAAAAACTGAATCTAAATTAAATAATCTTTCATGATCTAGTATGAGTGTCCTGGGGGAAACAGCAAATAAAATGATCAAAGAATAGATCTATTTAGAGAATTATTAATTTTGTCCAACCTATACATTAAAAAAAGAAATAGAGATGATATATTTTTATTTCATCAGATCAGATTGTCTATCTTTTCCTTTGTATACCAAGTATGGTGACTACATACAGATTCAAGTGAAAAGTAAGGAAAGGGTTTATAATGTAAACCCCTAACAAAATTTCAAAGGCAAATTTCACAGTTCTGAGGATCTAGACTTAGGAGAAAGCTAAAAAGGACTAGTTCATTGCTTATTTCCAGAGAATCAATAATCCTTTATCAGTCTTGGATTTTGCAGATTTAGCTTGTCTACCTTTATTTGTTTGCGTTTATGTTTCTTTTGATGGCCCAATTCAAGAATGTATAGAAGCAAGAATGAAATGGATGCCTTTAACAATTGGGCTCTTATTTTCTGGATAATGAACTTGCCTCCAAAGCCTCTCCACTTCCAAACTTGCCTATTATTGTCAAAGATAAACATCATTCTCCCTGTCACCCATGATAATCTATGTTTCATCCTCTACTCCACACTATCTTACTTCACTCCTCACCTCCAAACCTACCCCTACTCCATATTCAATCTCTTTCCAAAGACTATCGATTTTACCATTGTAACATCCTTTGTATATGCTTCCTTCTTGCCTTTGACATTGTCACTGCTATGGTGCAGGCCCTTATTATTTCACTCCTAAACTATTGTTATAGCCTTCTGGTTGGTCTCCCTGCCCAAAGTTCCCATTCCAGTACGTCTTCCACTCAACTGCTATAGTGATCTTTCTGAATTGCAGGTTGGATAATGTCCAATCTCCTTCCACTTCCCACCTCCTGCCCACATATACAATACATAAAAGCTGGTAGTCTCTATGCATTTCTAGGATCAAATATAAAATCCTCCATTTAGTGTTCAAATCTTACATAATGCTCCCCTCTTTCCAGTCTTTTGACACTTTATGACCTATCACTGGCTCCTGCTCTATGATCCAGTGGTACAGACCTCCTATCTCTACTTTGAACAAGATATTCTTTCTTCCCACTCCTGAACACTGCCACTGGTTGTTCGCTGAGTCTGTAATTCTATTTCTTTTCACCTCTGTCTCTTGGCTTCTCTAGCTTCCTTCAAGTACTAGTTTAAATACCATCTTTTTTTTTTAAAGAAGTCTTTCCTGATCCCAGTTAATTCTTTTGCCTTCTGTTTGTAAATTATCTCCAATTTATCTTGAATATATCTAATTTAAACATAGTTTGCATGTTGCTCCTCCCATTATACAGTCAGCTCCTTGAGAGCAGAGATTGTCTTTTTCCTTTCTTTCTATACCTTACACTTAGAATAGTACTTGACACAGTAGGCACTTAATAAAAGTCTATTTTTAACTGATGCTGAGAGAGAGATCAGAGGAAATAAATGAAAGACATACCAAACTATTGCCAATAGTTTGATCATCACCTCCTTTAAGGTAACTGTGGAGATAGCCCAGACCTTGAAGTCAAAAGCATCAGGAATAGCAATGTCCCCAGACCACTGATCCTACTACAAGCTGATTCCCACAGTAATTAGCTCCAGAAAACGCCCACATCCGTTACCAACAGCAGATGCAAATGTGGACAAATCACCACCAATTGGCAGGTATATCTCAAAGCCTTTGCAAAGGCAGGACCCCTAAGGAACTTCAGCTCTGCCTCCAAATCAACCATTGTCCCAACCACCATAGTAGGAAGTGATCTCTGTTGAGTTGGTGCTTGACAACTGTTCTTCTTATCATTAAAATCCTTGGCACTGTCAAATGGTTCAGAATCAGAGACTTACATGATTTTATCAGTGGACACATGATTAAGGACACATTGTCATCTGCTTTGCTGTTAAAGTATCATAGGACCTCTCCATTTTACTTGTAACTAAAACATTCATTGTATGTTGTCTCCCCTACAATGAGAGCTCCTTGAGTGTATGGATTGTTCTACTTTTATATTTGTGTACCTAGTATTTAGCACAGTACTTCTCACTTAATAAGTCCTTAATACATTCTTTATTCATTCCATTTGCTCATTCATTCAAACATAGGAAACCCCTGATTAGGATACTTCCTCCTTCAGCCCTGATCAGTAATGCTAATTTAATTTAGAGTTTTAGTGGCTTGTCTGGGGATACTATTAACTGATGTGTTCAGGGTCATTAAATTATCATGCTTTGGAGTATTAGATAATGTCCCAACTTTATCCCATCAATCCCATTAAAAGTCTCTACTAAAAAGCATGGTTGTTTGCAAAATTTTGAGATTATTACATACATATTTATATGTGTATACTTTCATATAAAACCACTATATATACACAGAGTATATATTATATATGGTTGTGTGTTTTTACTATATATATGCATATATAGAGAATGTATATAAACATATACACATGGAGATGGAATTTATATATGTGTATATACATGCATACTTACATAGGTATGTGTACACACATGTGTGTATACACCTCAGGAAAAATACCAATGTTTTATAAATATTAAAAACTTGTGGGAAGATGTTATCGTTACAATTCTGGCACATGAACTGTGTTGATAGTACTAGAGTACAGGCAGAATTTAGGAAACTTCCTCACTATACTTCTCCTGGCACTGGGTAAGCAGAGACCGATTTTCCGGTAAGTGCTGTGCTAGGGCAGTAGCATACTGGAGTTAGTCAGGGTGGGTGAATGCTCACCTGTGGTTGGGAATCCACCTAACTTAATTTCTGGATACAGCTTTCATTCAGAATTCAGAATTCCTGAATCAGAGACAGTCAAGTTAAGCTAGGGCTGATCCATAGGTCAACCAATTAGCCATATTCCTATAATTTTCATGATACCAAGAAGGAGGCAGCATAGGGGAGGAGGGGAATATGACAGGTAGGAGCTCTTAAAGTGGGGGAAGTTTCCATAGCAGTCATCTCTGTCACTATCAATCTGTCAGTTTGGAATTACCCGTGATAAAAGTTGGCCTCCAAACCTTCAGGAAGGGGGAACAACTATGATGTATGGATGGAAAGAAAGAAGGAAGGAAGGAATAAAAGAAGAATGTAAGGAAGCATTTATTAAACACATACTATCTGCTAGACACTATAGTAAGAGGTTTACAAATCTCATTTTATCTCACAACATTCTTGGGGGTTAAGTGCTATATTTTTCCCACTTTCCAATTGAAGGAACTGAGGTAGAAATAGGTTAAGTGACTTGCCTGTTCCTGATACTGGATTAGAATTTAGGTCTCCCTTGATCTACTACAACATGAAGCTACTGCTGATAGGAATGTAAGGGGCTGGCAGGCCTTGGCCAGGAAAAGAATCAGAAATAATCATGCTGTTGATGCAGAGTCATAAAGCCAGAGTAGGAAGACTGACTACTGGAAATCTCATGTAATCTTACAAAAACAACAACAGCAAAACTATAAAACAGAAATACTTAGGATATTCCAAATTATTTCAACTGGGGAAATGTCTAGCTCTAAGCACTTTTATCCACAAAAGAGAAAAATAAGAGATGAATAATTCATAAAGCTTTTTTATTTAAAGCAAGCTTAGAAAACAGTGATTTTTGAAAAAGGAAAAATAAACATTTGGATTCTCAAAGAAGAGACTGAAACAAAATTGAAAAGAACAAAAAAGTTATTAGCGAGCTTTAGAAAGATCTCAATATTAGCATGATATTTCCTATATTTGTAACCTAAAGATTATATTTTCAAGGTATTTTTCCTAGATGCTATTTAGTACCTCCTAGGCTTTGTGCCTGCTGAACTAATAGAAGCCACAAAGTTGTAAAGCTGACAATTAGGATAGCCTAAACCTTATGAAGAGAGATCCTAAATGTGGGTAATTTGACTCTCAAAGATTAAAATTCTCCTACATTTAGTTATGTTCCCCCTCAAAAATCTTAATCTTTATTAAAATAACACAACAAAGCCTGTTTGGCAACAAGGGTAGAGGCAACATGGAATAGTGGGGGGGGGGGGGAAGAAAGAATTAACCTTGAAACTAGGAAGACCTGGATTAAGGCCCTAGCTTGGACACAGAGTGGTTTAGTAACCCTGAGTTAGTCATTTAACTTCTCAGTGTTTTCAAATACTCTAAGAATATTTATTATAGAGAAGATGCCATTAGTAGAGGGATTTTATTCCCTAGGGAGTCAACTTTTATATCTTAGTATCTTTATCACATCTATATCCTTAGTATTCTCATCTCTTAGTAAATAAATATACATATATATATATATATATATATATATATATATAATTGACATTGATTAAACACCAATTACATGTATTTGTATTTTGATAACTTTAACATTTTAAGGAGATGTACTAAATAAATTAATATGCTGACCCTCTATGCATTAATAGAAAGTTTCACAAATTAATCCTGTCTTTTGGTAATTATCCTTAGGGTTATGCAAAGTAAGTGTATTCAAGGTAAGAAGGAATATTATGGTAAAAGTACAGAGGTGTATAAAATGTTAAAAAGTGATATTAATTATATTTTGCTAAGAAAAATAATTTTAGATTTAATATTCCCTTTTGAAGGTCCTTTGTCATGTAAACTTCACCCACCAGTGTAATGGCAGTCAAAGTAGGACTTTGCTCCTTGTTTCAGCTGATCAAGTGCATTTGAGCCTCATCTTTGATAGTATCAAGTCTTTGTTGCAAACAGTAAACATTGTGTTGCCTTTAATAAGCCTAAGGGAGTTTGGAGACCTTCCCTGCTCTTAATAGGCCTATGATCATCACATGGATCCCACGGTAGGAGGAACTTGCTGAAAGAGGAGACTATGAAGGGTGGAGCAGGGAGGAGCAGAGCAGATAAAAGCTTGAGCAAGAGATGGGACCAAGCAGAGTTAAGAGAGAGAATGTTTGTGATGTAGGCACTCTGTCTTTCTGTGTGTATGTTACTTTGTCAGAAAGAAGCATTCTGTTGAATTGTGTTACTTTGTAGAACAGAAGCATTCTGTCTGTTGATTTGTATTGATTTCTCAGACGGAAAATTAATTGAGATGATAGTGCAGGCAATATGTATAAATATTGTTGTAGCCCTATTGAGCTTTGTTTTCCTAGAAACAGAAACTGAAGAGCTTGGGGTGGAGCAGTCCCTGGGAGATACAAGATGGAACAGGAGCAAAAAGCCGCCTATCTGTGAGTCTAAGCAACAGTAGGGTGAATCCAGGCAAGAGCTGGGAGAGCTGCCTACCTTTGAATCCAGGCGATACTCAGGTGAATCCAGGCAACAGCTGGGATCCTGGAAGAGGAGCCAAGGGGTTTGGAAGTCAGCCTCAAGTTGAGATGAAGGAGACTTTACTTGGGTACTCAGTGCTGACTAATGCTATTGTAACTTACTGTGACCTCGGGTTGGATGGTCTTTGTACTTTCAACTACCCCTTGAGGATGATTGGCTTAAGGATGATTGGAAGTCAACTTCCAACCAAGATGAAAAATTTTAGATGGGTTTTTTTATATTGGTTGAGAAGACTGTGACTTGCTGAATGGTATGTTTTGTTTAAGATTATGTGTCCATCTTAGTAATAAATTATGTTATGTTCTTGTAAATATTGTGCTTTAGTTTCTTGAATGTTTTGCTTTAATTCATTGCTGAATAGAGGTTCACTATACTATGGAATTAGATCCTTAAAGTTATTCACAGCATCAGTCCTCAGGAAAGCTGCTTGTGATTGACTTTAAAACTACCTGCATCCCAGTAAATCTTGTCTAAAGGTCAAGCTATTTTCCTGTAATTATCAGCACCTTTGTAACCCCACTCATCACCCACTTTTCAGAGAAACCTGATTAACCTAAAACGCTATATCTCATTATTGTCATGTGTTTCAAATCCCATGTCTTAGCAATGATTAAGATAGTTCAGTAGCTGAGGCTCAAATGACTGTAATCTGAATTTTGACTGTCATCAATAGCCGATTAGAATAAGACATACCTATGCTCTTTGAGATTTTGCTCTGTCATCTTGCCATTTGTCACAATAGATTCTATCAACACTCACTTAATATCTTTGCTCATTGAGAGATGCCACTGACCAAATTTATTGGTTATTGCTTGCCTAATTAATAAAGTGACCATATTTGGAACTTTGTCTCACAGTTTATTTTAACTTGACAAAGTAACAGGTGGGAGGTGGAGTGCTGGATTTGAGTAACAGGAGGTTGGCCAGTTTGTATGGAACTTTGAGTACAAGGGATATCCAGAGTGAGAATATTGCATTTTAGCCTATTATGGACAAGGGAACAGCATGAAAATTTCTGAATTACAAAGTGACCTGGTTTGTTTGGTGCTTCAGGAATTTAATTTTGTCAACTCCATACAAAACTGGAGTCATTAAAGTTAATTTATTCATTAGTGAGAATAGGGATTGCATTTAAGAAGTTATTGCAATAATTACGCCAGAGGTAATAAGGGCATTAGTCAGGGTGATAGCTATATGAAAATTCAACCTGTATGAATAGATGGCGAAAATGTTTAGAGATAGAATCAATGGCATTTGGTAACTGTTTGGATATAGAAGATTAGTCTTCACAAGTAAGCAAAAGGATGACATTTGGGATAATTCAAAATGGTAGTTTCCCACATGGAATAATATTGGACTCTAAGTATATTCAGGGAAATATTCAATTATGTACCGTTTACTCTGTACCAGGGATGTGCTAAGTGCCTTACAAATAGCTCGGTTCATCATCACAATAGCAGTATGAGGTAGGTGCTATTAAATATTTCATGATAAATGGATAAGGTCAAACTCTAGAAACAAATGAAGTTTAAATGGAGCATGAACCATGGCACTAGAACTAATATAAAACAAACAAAAAGCATACAAACAAAAGGAATAACAAAAAAAGCAGATTGAAAATTTTTACAGTTTATTTTTTATACTTTCCTGGGTTGTCCTTACTGGGAAAATATATGCATACATATATGTATAAATAATCTATCTTTCCATCACTTTGTCCCTTTTCCCACTGGTCAATTGTCTCTAAAACTTCATTGTGAAAAATTGTCTAGACCAGCCATCCTTCATTCTCTTGACTTTGGATCTCCTTCCCTTATCCCTCAGCTCCTTTTCATGTATAGTCTTCCTTCCCTCCAACAAAATGTAATGTCCTTGAAAGTACAGATTGTCTTTTGTTGGCAGTGGTGATTCCTTTTGTCCATATTTATAGTCCTAGAACTTAGGACACTGTGAGTTCTTAAGAAAGCTTCTTTCTATACTCTTTATATGTCTATATTCTTTCTAATCATCTATAAAACATAGTTCTGTTAATTTTACAATTTATTTCAGTAAGAAATTTTTTTTTGGAATTGGGAATAAAATTATTGTGACAGTTTGCTATCCTTTATTTCCTGATTGTAAAGCATTCCACTAATCCTTATGAATTTTTATGTTGTTGTTTTTTGCTTGTTTTTGAAATTACAAATCATTCTAATACTTCATTTTTCCCTATTATTCAATAATCAGTGGGAAATCATTGTTTTGGGGAAAACTGTGTAAAAAAGAAGATTTATTTGGGACTTGAAGAAATAAAAAAATAATCATATTTAGAGGACTTTAAGAAAAAATACTGAAAAGTAAATTCTAGCTGTTTAAAGGAAAATAATTAGCTTAAAGGAGAATTAGAATTAATATTGAGATAGAATATATCCAAATATGCTAGTCTTACTTTGGAACAAATGATTGTTTTTACTGATTTTTTTTGAAACTGTAAAATGTAATAGATTCAATCTTATTTAATCTTATGGTATATCACAAGTAAAAGAATATATACTCTGAATTTCAAAGGGCATGAAAAAAAGAGTTTTTAACCTTTTTAGTGTCATGAAACTCTATGGCAATCTGGTGAAGAATGAAGCCATGTCTGAGAATAATGTTGAGTTTTTCTTTAAATTTAAGAAAATGATAATTTTCATTTAGAAGTTAATGAAAATAAAGATGCAATTTGTTTCTAATCCATATTTATGGACATCTTGAAATCTGTTCATACACCAGGACATTCATGGTACTCATGATAAAATATCTTAAATTAGAAAAATAATGGTAATAGGAGAAATCAGCAGTTCTCAGGAGGAAGTAAGAGAGAAAGAGTATCAAATGAAGCTTGTAGCATCAAATTCATAAGTCAATGCAGAGAGCATGAATGTTAAGTAAATATAACTTGATATGTTAATATCAATGTAAGGAGCTACATTAAATTTTGTAGGAATCAGTGAGATAGGTATGGTGAGATGACTAGAATATGATGATATATTAATTTATTTTACATAAAAGTGTTAAAACTAAGAGAATGGAAATGGCAGTCACAGAAAATATCAAGAAACTATAATTCTGTTATAAAGGCATAAATTTGAAGAAGGATGCATGTTAGAGAACATGTAAGGATGGGGAAAATATACATGTTTTTCTGTGATAATCTTGCAGATCACTCAGATGGAGGGGAAGACTGATATTTTATTGGTAGTGTTTAACTGTGATCTCATCACTTTTAGTGGTCCATCTGATGATGAGAATTATAATCTACCCAGGTGTGCCCCTGTAATGAGATTCTTATCCTTTCCCTTCTATTAGTTTTCCATAACGGGTATAACCAATAGGCTACAGATTTTCATCAATATCTTCTGACATTTAGTAATACTAGTGGAATGTCATGTTTCCTTGCCATTCTTCCCTCTCACATTACTATGAATTTACCATATGATAGCTTTTATTTCTGCTCAAAATTCCTCATCAGTTAAACTTGAAACCCTTCACCACCTACACCATGTCTCTCCATTTTCTTCTTTGTAATAATAATTTTAATTTAATTTTCATGGGTTGTTATCTGTGTATCACTGCTATATAACCAGACTACTGACAGGATTGTTTAGCTTTCCAGATTATTAGAAGACTCAGTGTGGCAAAAGCAAGGATTTTGGTAAATTCTTATTCTCCCAAGACCACAGTTTCACCTTTTAGAAATTGAGTAAGCATGGGAGGGATTGTTTTTTAATTGATCTAATAATGTTCCCTTCCATTTTCTCTTTTATATTCCATTATTTTTCTTGATATTCATGCACTTTGTCTCTTTATATAAATGTCCTTATCAAACTGTAGTGTTTTGCACAAAGAAAATTAAAACAGCCAAATTAGAAAGGAAGCAAGAATGAAGAAAAAGAAATAAACTAAATTTCTCTTATAAAGGCCCCATTTGTCAAATATATAAGAAAGTGAGTCAAAATTATAAAAAAGACCATTCCCTTATTGTTTAAAGGATAAGAACAGTTTTCTGAAGAAATTAAAGTAACCTACAATCATACAGAAAATGTTCTAAACCACTATCCAATTAGAGAAAGGCAAATTTTTATCATGTGTTATGTATTAACAGATAACATTGATAGATAATAATGGAAGGAGTAGTAACATAACTTTTATTTTAACCAAAGTAGAACATGAACCAGATCAGTATATTATAGCAACTTGGCACAGGTGGTGATGACCAAGAATTTATTTGGTTAATATATTTTAATGTGATGATGTGGATCAGAAGAACCATCCTTACATACTTAATTTAAAATGTCACAATTTGCTTATGTCTACTTAGCACTCCCAAACTGAAATACACACACACACACACACACCAATTAAGTGGAATTGGGGTCAATTCATTGAAACAATTCTTAATCAGTGGAAAACAATTAGCCAGTTCAAATGTTTTACTGAATTGGACATTTCACTAACTGAAAAGAAACTAATATAGCTCTCTAATCAAGACAATTGTTGGCCCTGTTCCTCTGCCTTTGAGGAGTTTGCTAGCTAGCTAGAGAGGTAAGATGTAAATATTGAAATAAAATGAACTGGCAATGTCAGGCAGCATATAGTGAGCCAAAAAATGGTGCTGATACTATGTGCTCAAGGAAATCAGGTATCATAGAAATTGCTCCAAGCTATGTGATCAAGAATTCTGAATAGAAATAGAAATAAAAATCATGTGACTGTAAAGGCAGAAATTATAGTATGGGTTCAAAAAATGAGTTAAGTAGTTTGTTTCCGAAGGAAAAATCACATTGGAAACTAGAAAGGAGATAAAGATTGCAAGGGAGGTTGGAGTAATCTTTTGTAGGACCTTAGTGGAAAATGAAAAAAAATTATATCCTATCCAACAGGCAATAATAAACTCTTGAGAGTTTTGAAAAAGTGATATTATTTAAGTAGTACTTTAGGAAAATTGATATTCTAGTGTAATAAGTCATAAGTTATTAAAATATAGCTTGAAAATTATAATAATAAGCTAAAATCAATGTTACTTCTCTTTGCTTTTAAAGCCCATTACTACTTGGTACCCTCCTATCTTTCCAATCTCCTTACACTTTACTCCCTACTATATATTATAAAACTCAATGATACTGAGATTTTTGCAGTTCTTCTGATATACCACATCATTTGGTTTGTTTGTTTGCTTTTTTCTGACTGTGCCCCATGATGGAATGTTCTTCCTTCTCATATCAGCCTTCTGGCCTCCTTGCTTCCTTAAATATCAATTACCTGCTTCTGAAAATTTTTCCCATTTTTATTGGATATATATTTTGTGTACATATTTGTATGTTTCATCTCCCATTACAATATGAATTCTTTGAAGTGAAGGATATACTTTTGGTAGCCAGTTGATGCAGTATATTGAGCAATGTGCCTGGAGTCAGAAAGACCTGGGTTCAAACTATGACATTAGCTGTCAGCAAGTCACTAAACCCCTGCCTGCTTCAGTTTCCCCAACTGTAAAATGGGAATAATAATAGCACAAACTTACAAGGTTTTTGTGAAGATCAAATGAGATAATATCTGTAAAGTGATTAGTACAGTGACTGACACATAATCAATGCTTAAAATAAACATATGACTGAAAATGAATAAAAGAGAAAAATTAGAATAGCTCCTATGTTTATCATTTTTAGCAAATAGACAAAGGAGGCAAGAAACAGACAACTGGAGGAACCATAGAAAAATAGGCAGGCATACAAATTTGGAAAAATTGTGAATTGATACAACCTTTTTGGAAAGCAATTTAGAATTATGTTTAAAAGGGGGCAGGGGTGACTCACACATCCATAATTTTGAATCCAGAGATACTATTTTTAGCTTATTTCCTAAAGATGTCAATGGGATATCATAGGCACCACCATATTTATAGATGAGTTCATGAACACAGAAGTAGGAACAAAGTAGTACACTGGCTGAGAAATGGCTGACCGAATTGTGACATGTGAATACTATAAAACCCCATTGGACAGGGTGGCTAGGTGGCGCAGTGAATAGAGCGCCAGCCCTGGAGTCAGAAGGACCTGAGTTCAGAGCCGGCCTCAGACACTTAATCCACACAAACAAAAACCTAGCCGTGTAACCTTGGGCAAGTTACTTAACCCCAATTGCCCTAAAGGGGCGGCTAGGTGGTGCAGTGAGTAAGAGTGCTGGCCTCGGAGTTGGGATGACCAGAGATCAAATCCGGCCTCAGAAAATGAGCACCCACACATAAATAATGACTAGCCGTGTAACCTTGAGCAAGTTACTTAACCCCAATTGCTTTAAAAAAAAATTTAAAAAAAAACCCATTGGACAATATAAAAAATACTATTAGCACTTCAAAAAAAGCATGGGGAAATATATATGAGATTACTTGCAGTTATGTAAAAAGAACACAAAAAATAGTGGGCACAAGGACTACAACAATGAGTAGAAAATGAACAAAAAATCTAAATTGAATATGTAATTTTGTTGAACCAAGCTTGATTCTGGAGAGAGGTTTAGAATATGTATCTTCCTCCCCCCCCCCCATATAGATGTGGATGATTGTGTATAAGAAATATCCATATACATTCAGACACTGATATGTTGGTTGGCTTTGCTAAACATGTTTTGGGGTTCTTTTGTTATGAGAGATAATTTGCAAGTTAAGGAGAAGAGAAAAATATACTTATCATTTATGGTAATGAAAATGAAATGAATAAAATGAAAAAATACACCCCCTATTCATAGATTGGAAAGATAACTCAAGCCACTGTCCTCTATTTTTTGAATGCCTTGTTTTTTCTATCATAGTTCATTTCAATTATTCGTGGCACAACTGTTTGATAAATATTTATTCTATTTATTTAACAATTTCCCAATACTTATTAAATAGAAATTTGTACTCAAAAAGTTTAAGTTCTCAGTTTTATCAAATACTATCACTGAGCTCAAGTATTTCTAATGATTACATTATAATATTAGAATGCTGGAATAAAATATTTAAGGGCCCTTCCCTTCTAGGTCTAATATGTTATGTTTTTATCTAATCTGACCTGTTAAACTGAACTGTTTTCTTTTTCTGAAAAAAAAAAAACTAATACCAAATGATTTTGATTATTATTACTTGTAATTTGAAGTGTTGAATTGCTAGTTCCCCTTCTTTTCAACTTCATTCTAATCATTTCTATTAATATTCTAGAAAATGTTCCCAAGGGATTCTGTAAAATCTTTGCCTAGCTTAACAGAATAATCCTTTAAAAATTACATTGAGGGGCGGAGACAAGATGGTGGAGTAGTAACAGCATTTCCCCACAGCTCCAGCTCCCAGCACTTTGAAATTTATATAAAAGGGGACTCTGAACAAAATCTGGGCTCCAGAATCCAAAAAATGACACAGAGAAGCTAACCTCCTGCTGAAGAGAGGCTCGAAGCCCTGGAGGGAGCGGGCAGCATAGCACTCTGGGAGCCAAACGCAGGCCTGCATGAGTCAGAGGTTTTAGCCCCAATTTGGCTGGACCAGAAATCTGCAGGAGGGACAGCAGAACACCAGCAGCTGTGGCGTTTCCAGAATTATCAACTCAAAGATTTCATGGACAAAGTGAGAGGTTAGTGCTCTACGGATTTTGGGACTTGTTGGGAGAGTGCTTAGGCTTCTGTCCTCAGGAGCAAAAAGCCACTGATTAGCCACTATGCAGCTGCCATGTTGCAGCTTCAGCTCCTGGCCTGCATACTGTAAGGGGACCAGGTAATCAGTCTAGAGGTAATCCCTCTTGCTTTAACCTTCTTGGTTCTGGATTATGGTCTGGGTTGGAGGTCTTGGAGTGTGTAGCCAGCTTGAGAGAGTGTGTGGAGGCTTCAGAGAGGTCATATAACTAATACCTCCATCCACTGAGAAAATCCCAGACTTTGGGAAGAAGCTCCCCTGTCTGGTGGCAGAGTCCTACCGTGGCAACAAGCCCAAAATTCAAGTAATTGAGTGGCAACATCCTAGGAAAAGGAAACAAATTAAACAGAAAAATTCGACATTAAACTCCTATTTTAGGGACAAAGAGGACCAAAGAATGGAACAGGAGGAGGATTGGGACCTTAGAATTCCTGTACCAAATGCCCCAAATGAAAATATGAGTGAGTTACAGGCCATAGAGGACCTTAAGAAGGATTTTAAAAACCAAATAAGAGAAGTGGAGGAAAAATTGGGAAGAGAAATGAGAAAGATGAAAGAGAAGTATGAAATGAGAGTCAATTGTGTGTCTGAGGAAAATAACACTTTAAAAATAGACTAACTAAAATGGCAAAAGAGGCTCAAAAAGGCAATGAGGAGGAGAAGAATGCCTTAAAAAGCCAAATTTGCCAGATGGAAAACAAATCTCAAAAGCTCATTGAGGAGAATCATTCCTTCAGAATTATACTGAGCAAATGGAAGCTAGTGACTTTATGAGAAATCAAAATGCTGTTAAGCAGATTGAAACAAATGAAAGAATAAAAGGCAATGTGAAATATCTCATGGGAACAACCACTGACCTGGAAAGTAGATCCAGGAAAGACAATTTTAAAATTATTGGACTACCTGAAAGCCATGATCAAAGAAAGAACCTAGAAATCATCCTTCAAGAAATTCTCAAGGAAAATTGCCCTGATGTTTTAGACCAAGAGGGGGAAATAGAGGTTGAAAGAATACAGCAATCACCTCCTGAAAAAGATCCCAAAGAGAAAACTCCTAGGAATATTATAGTCAGGTTGGGGAATTCCCAGATCAAGGAGAGAATATTACAAGCAGCCAGGAAGAAACAATTTGAATACTGTGGAAACACAGTCAGGATAGCACAGGATCTGGCAGATTCCACCCTGAGGGACTGAAGGACTTGGAATACGATATTCCACAAGACAAAGAAACTGGGATTAAAACCAAGAATCACCTACTCAGCAAAATTGAGTATCATGTTTCAGGGGAAAATATGGTCATTCAGTGGAATAGAGGACTTTCAAACATTCTTGATGAAAAAAATAGAGTTGAATAGAAAATTTGACATTCAGATACAAGTAGCAAGACATGCTTGAGAAGGTAAACAGGGAAAAGAAATCATAATGAACTTGTCAAAGTTGAACTATTAACATTCCTACATGGAAAATGATAATTATAATTGATGAAACTTTTCTCAGTATGAAAATAGTTGAAGAAGGAGGGGATATGCGCATATGAACACATATGTGAATATATATATATATACATATATATACATATATACATATATATACATATATACATATATAAACATATATATGTTTACAGGTATACATAAATAGAGGGCACAGGTAGAATTTGATAGGAAGGGATGATTCTTAAAAGGTGAAATGAAGATGTGAGAGAGGAATATAACAAGAGGAGATGATGAGAGAGAGAATGTGGTAAACTATCTCATATAGAAGAGGGAAGGGAAAATGGTTACAAGGGAGGGAAAGAACAGGAAGGGAAAAAGGCAAAACCTCATTCTCATTGAATTAGGATCATGGAGAGAATTACATACATACTAAATAGAATATCTCTCCCTACAGGAGAGTAGGGGGGAAGGGTATGAGAGAGGGAATGATGGAAGTGAGGGGGAGGGAAGCTGGAAGCACCCACTTTTAAAAAGGGACAGGATCAAAGTAGGGAATAGAAGAAATGGGAGGTGGGATAGT
The DNA here is from genome assembly GCA_011680675.1 of Gymnobelideus leadbeateri. Taxonomy (NCBI): domain Eukaryota; kingdom Metazoa; phylum Chordata; class Mammalia; order Diprotodontia; family Petauridae; genus Gymnobelideus; species Gymnobelideus leadbeateri. The sequence goes on from WOXC01003598.1 coordinate 47,765, forward strand.
ACGGAGGCAAATATATTCAGTCTTTTACAATATATCTACTATGGTAATGTTTTGCATAGCTACACATATACAATATATACTGAATTGCTTGTGACAGTGGAGGAAGGGAATGAATCTTGAATTCAAAGCTTTAAATGAAAATGTTCAAAAATATATAAATACTATTAAGACTATTTTACATTTAATTGGGTAATAAGATATACAGGCATTGGGGCACAGAGATACACCTTGCCCTACTGAAAAAGTTGAAGGGAGTATGGGCGAAGATATGGGAGAGAGCAGATGGGGTAAGGGGATATATTGTGGGACTGCTATTCTGGTATGGGGGGTAGGGAAAATTGGGGGAAAAAAAAAACTGTAACTCAGAATCTGATGGAAATGAATGATGTAAACCAGAAGTTACTAAAGCATTTGAAAAAAAAAAAGGAAAAATTACTTTTATATAGTACTAACTATTTAAATTAATTTTGGTGACACAAAATTTATATTGGCACTTCAAGGTGACTGACAATGGATATGCCTCCATTTATTTGTATTGTATTTATTTCTTCAAAGTGTTTAATAATGGAATATTTTTAAATCTCAAGTATTTCAACACGAATTGTCTTCTGTATACTTCATGAATAATTTGAATATTTTTCTCCTCTTATTTCTCATTTTTGTTATTCTAACTTATGACTACTGAATACTTTTATAGATTTATTTTGTACCTTGCTGCCCAACTAAAGCTGTTTTTTCTCTCAGTTGTTATATTTGATTGTTCTCAAGTTTTCTAAGGAAATCATCATGTTATTAGTATATCAGGATAATTTAGTTTCTCCTTTGACAATTATATTTCCCCATTTTGCCCCATTTTATAGTTTGCATTTCAATAGCTATATTGTATAATAGTGGGAAAACATGGGACTCTTATTTTAAAATAGTATATACTGGGATAATTTCTTTTTTTTTTTCATTAAACAAATGATTTATTAACTTCTGGTTTACATAATTCATTTCCACCAAATTTTGAATTACAATTTTCCCCCCATTTTTCCCTACCCACCACCCCAGAATAGTAGTCCCACTAGATATCCCCTCATCTAATCTTCTCTCTCCCATATCTTCTCCCCTACCCCCTTCAAATTTGCCATTAGGGCAAAGTTAATCTCTGAGCCCCAATGCCTGGAAATTTGATGAAGCATTTAATTTTAAAACTTCGATTTTCAGATCCATTCCCTTCCTCCCTTGTCACCTACTCGCTCTGAGAAGATAAGCAATTCAGTATGTGTTTTACATGTATAGCTATGCAAAACATTACCAGAGTAGATATATTGAAAAATTACCAGAGTAGATATATTGAAAAATTACCAGAGTAGATATATTGAAAAGACTGCTTATAGTTCCCTCCCACCCATCCCACCCCCCACCTGGTCCATTCCCTACTTTGATCCTGTCCCTCTTTGAAAGTGGGTACTTATGAGTGGGGGAGCCAAGATGGAGGAGTAGAAACAGCTCATCCAAGCCACTCTGCCCCCAGATTCCCCCCAAACTATGTAAAAGGGGTCTCTGAACATCTTTTGGAGCCCCAGAACCCACAGAATGACACAGAGAAGCTAACCTCCTGCTGAGGACAGCCCAGCAGCCCTGCAGGAGGGACCAGCGCAGTGCTCTGGGAGCCGGCAGCACAGTGTAGAAGCTGCCAGGTCCTGTGCTATTCTGATTGTGTTTCCACAGTATTGAAATCATTTATTCCTGGCTGCTTGTAGTATTTTCTCCTTGATCTGGGAGTTCTGGAACCTGGCTATAATATTCCTAGGAGTTTTTTTTTTGGGATCTTTTTCAGGAGGTAATAGGTGAATTCTTTCAACCTCTATTTACCCCTCTGGGCCTAACACATCAGGGGTATTTTCCTTGAGAATTTCTTTAAGGATGATTTCTAGGTTCTTTCTTTGATCATGGCTTTCAGGTATTCCAATAATTTTTAAATTATTTTTCCTGGATCTATTTTCCAGGTCAGTGGTTTTTCCCATGAGATATTTCACATTGCCTTTTATGGTTTCATTTGTTTGGATCTGTTTAACAGCATCTTGATTTCTCATAAAGTCACTAGCTTCCATTTGCTCCAGTCTAACTCTGAGGGAATGGATCTCCTCATTGAGCTTTTGAGATTCCTTTTCCATCTGGCAATTCAAATTTTTAAGGCATTCTTCTCCTCATTGCCTTTCTGGGCCTCTTTTGCCATTTGAGTTAGTCTATTTTTTAAGGTGTTATTTTCCTCAGTCAGGCTGTTGACTGTCATTTCATAATTTTCTTGCATCTTTATCATTTCTCTTCCCAATTTTATCCCCACTTGTCTTATTTGCTTCTTATTGTCCTCTATGTCCTCTAGCCAGCTTGTATTTTCATTTGGGGCTTTTGGTGCAAGAGTTCTGACCTCACAGTCCTCCTCCATGCTTTGATCCTCTTTGCCCCTAAAATAGGAGTCCAATGTTGAATTTTTCTGTTTATTTTGTTTCTTTTTCCCTAGGCATGTTGCCACTTAATTACTTTATTTTTGGGCTTGTTGCCACAGTAGGACATTGCCACCAGACAGGAGAGCTTCCGCCCAAACGTAGGGTCTTCACAACTTCTGCCAGTTGGGTGCCCTCTGTAAAGCCTCCATTCACTCTGGCAAATTCGATACCCACCCCAAACTTTCCCCCAGACCACAGTCCATATCCAGGCAGTTTAAAGAAAGAGTGATTAACCCCCAGACTGATGCTGGATCTTCCTACAGTTTGCAGAGCAGGAACTAGAGCCGCCAATGACACTGCAAAATGGGTTCTGTGCCACCTTTCTTCAGCAGCTTTTTGCCACCAATGGAGGAAGCCAATGCTTTCCCCAAATATTGGTCCCAAAGTCCATAGGGCACTAACCTCTCACTTTGTCCTAGGCATATCTGTGCTGATAATTCTGGAATTGCCACAGCTGCTGGTGTTCTGGGGTCCCTCCAGCCAGTTGTTGGCCCAGCCGCCCTAGGGCTAAAACCGAGGCTCACATGCCTGGGCTCAGCTCCCAGAGAGCTGCGCTGTCGGTTCCCAGTCTGCTGTGCTGCCTGCTCTCAGAGCACTGCGCTGGCCACTCCCTGCAGGGCTGCTGGGTTCTCCTCAGCAGGAGGTTACTTTCTCTGTGTACTTCTGTGGGTGCTAGGGCTCCAGAAGCTGTTCAGATTCCCCTTTTACATTGTTCGAAGGTGGTGTGGGGCAGAACCCCTTGGAAGTGTTGTTTCTACTCTGACATCTTGGCTCCGCCCCGGGATTATTTCTAATGTTTCCTTAATGCAAAGAATGCTGGTGTTTGAAAGTAAATTTAATCAAACTGGAAATAAATACCTTTGCAGAATTTTTAGCATAGATTAGTGTTTTACTCATGTTTATAAAGATTCCATCTACTACCATATTCATGTTTTGTGTGAATTGTGTTTTTAATATGCATCATTTATATAAATTCAAATTATTTGTAACACAAAATTTCTTGCAGATTTGCAAGAAGATATTCATCTTTATAAAGATTATATTATTTATTATATAAAGATTATATTCATCTTTTATAAAGATATTCATCTTTAAATAATTAAATATAATTTTATATCATCATAGTTATTGAAAGTATGCTAAAATAATTACCTAATAGATGATTATGTCAGGGAAAAATTAAGAAAAAGTAAAGATGGGGAGGAATGGGAAATCATTGTTCAGGGAAAAGAATGAAAGGCAAATAATTTATACATTACAAAGTAACCTCATCTCTTTACCATAATTAACCCTTAGCTTTCAAGAAATATATTCCAAGCTGTTGGATGTGGGTACTAAATAACACTAAAAAAAAAAGAATTAGAATATATTTTAATAGAAAAAAAAAAGTCATTCATGTGGGAGTTATCCGTTAATTATATGCCTATCATCTTCTGAAATCCTGGTTGGCAATTTTATCTATTAGAATTTTTAAGTTTTTCAAACTGTTCTAAATTTAAAATGCTATTAGCATATGTTTTTCTGATGATTAGGATCATTTTATTCTGCATCAGCTAATGTAAGTCTTTCTAGGTTTCTCTAAAACTTCTTTTTTTTATTGCATCAAAAATGCTATTCAGCTCTTGATGGAGATTTGTTGTTCTTGAGATGCAGAATAAAAAAATATTTTTTGCATATGGACAATATAGGGATTTGTTTTGAGTGACAGCACGTTTGTTATAAAGATTTTATTTTTCTTTTTTCTTCCTCCCCCCACAGTCCATAGGAGGCTGAAAAGAGAGAAAATTAATTCTAATTTAAAAGGAAAAATAATAGAAAACAAAACGTTTCATGTGCAATATCAACATTTTAGAACACAGAGTAAGTAAAGTGCAGGTAGTAAGAATAATTAAAAACCAAAACATATGACATGAAATTGAAGCAATGCAATCCTGAACTATATAAAAAGGCAATTAGTGATTTAGCTATAAAATGTTGGGGATGAAGTATTAACCATTTCACTTCTATGATCCCCATTTATTTCTAATTCAGTGGTCTTTTTATCAGAAATCAAAATGATTGCTGGATAAAGAATTATTGTTGTTTCCTCTTTTGATAGTTTTAAGAAGATACTTTCTGAGTATTAATAGGACACACAATTGCTAATTTAAAAATGGATTGATCATTTAACAAACAGTTCATTAGATTGTGAACATCTAAAGGCCAGGGACCATTGTTTTTTTTTTTCTTTCTTTATATCCCCATCACTAGGCATAGTGCCTACTACATAATAGGTAATTAATGAATGTTTATGGATTAACTGACACAGCATGTCAAGATGCACACACACACTCACACATACACACATACACACATGCACACACCCCTTATATCTTACACACATACAAACCCCTTATAGTTTACAAATCTAGTAGAAAAAAAAATGAAACAAAAAGAGTGAAAATCTAAATATCTTTGTACCATAAAAGAAGGTAAGTATATGCTGTGTCCAGCCATCTCCCAGGAAGAGAAGTCAGAACTACCTGTTGCTAACAGCAGTTGAGCAGATTTTCAGGCTCTCCTTTCAATGGAGTTTAATAGCCTCATTTTGGACATTGGCTATTACTGCTGCAGGTGCCTTGATTTCCCCTATGCATTATAATTATCACTAGAGGAAATGGGAGGACAAAATCACTCCTCTGCCTAATTTCTTTTGACTTCCTTCTCTAGAAGTCATTTTCCCCCTTTAAATGGAAGGTCCTTTGCTCCACATATCTTATTTGTGTTACTGCACAAGCTGTGGGACATAATATGTGGCATTTTAGCGCCATTCTGTTCTTTACTCGTGGTGTATAAATCACAGCAGAGTTGCTAACAGTGTGTGACTGACAATCTTCCTTGATAGACAATCTGTGATCCTTTCAGCCTTTTACTAATAAGCTCATTAGGCGAGAATGGCCAGAAATCCTTTCTGGGATGTAGCAATGAACCACAGCAAATTCAGTGCATGTCTGACCACTCTGACTTTAGAGAATCAATCTTTCCTCAATCAAAACTTTGTCAGGTTATGCTGAATGTCTACTGAAGGTTACTGATTTTTTTTTTTAAATAAAGGCTTGTGAGCAAAACCAAGGAAGCTTTCCAGACACAGGCAAGTTAAGGAGAAAAAAAGATTAAGACTTTTTGTTGTTTTCTTCATGAATCCGCACCTAAAGAATATTTCAAGAATATTTCAAATATTCAAATTTGTCATATCATTCAACAGACAAAAGGAAGATAGTTACTTTCAATAGTATTTTAGGACAAACAAAAAAGGGTTTTTATTCTAAATAGATGAAGGGGACATGTGAATTTTCAATCTTTATGACTTGGGTTCATTCTTATTTTTTTAATGTAAAATGAGCACTTGATGTAAAACCATGTCAATGTTAAATAAATATTACAAGGTAGTATTAAAATAGGAGTAATAATTTAAATTGTTCTATCCCCCAAAAGTTACTGAGACTTTTCTTCCTCATTGAAGCAAATGTAAAAATGTAAAATGTAAGAAAATAAATGAAACACTCGCACCAGGAAATTTTGTTGAGTTGTGCGCTGTCAACCTTCCACTTAAAACCTTAGAGTATAAGGTTTAAAGCAAATACTTAATTGGATTGCTGCTACATTAAATTGAAAATAAATTCTGCTCCTTTGGAATTATCTAGATATGGCCTATAGGACTATAGTACTTAGAAAAATGTGGTTCCACAAGCAGGTCTTGGGGAATCCTTCAAAAAACTAACATTTGAAACCGTGTGTGAATCAACTCTGTGTGAATGATTCCAGTGGACAGATAAATGATAAAATGTATATTAAGAAAGCATGATTTGTCAATTGCAAAGGACATTCATCAAAATGCAGAAAAAAACTGAGTGCAATGCATACAGTACAGTATATTACAGCATTCAAAAAAAGAATAGAGTGATTAACTGATGCACATATCACTTATGATATACATATCTAAAACATAACTGATATTTATGTAATAAGGTTACATGTCTGCTTATGTTCAGCAAAGGACATCTTTATTGTGTTTAGGAGCTTTTTGGACAAAAAGGTTTTAGACTTATGCTATTGAAAATTTATATCTGCTCCTCCTCTATTAAACTGTGGTATGTCTATTTTTATTTTATTATATGTTTAAAAATATTTTTTTTCAAAATTTTCAGGATATCAAAATAGCGCACTATTTTAGCATACTTTAAAATCCATTCACTTGGACTGAAAGTGCTAAAAAGGAAGGTTATCACTAATATAAAAAAATCTACATATGCAAAACTTGGAGTTTTGACAAGTCATAGGATCATAGAATAAAGTTATATGTAAGCCTTAAAATTGGCTAAGGAAATTGAGACTGAGAAAGGGAGAGTGACTTACCCATAGTAATTCAGCCAAGGATAACTGAGGTGACTAAGGTTCTCCTGATCTTTAAAAAAATAAAAATAAAACAATAATAAATCAATCATTGTATTGAAAATCTTCCAACTTTACTTACAATTTAGCTTTACATAAAAGTCCATATAGCCTTCTTTGAGTATGCTAGATATTCTTATACTTATTCACATTGCACAAAGACATTTCCACACTTAAGAAAATACGAAACAGGGCTCATGACCTAGACACATATTGTATCTAATAAGTGTAATAAAGCCAGCACTATTTATATGGTATTTAAAGTTTACAATGAGTTTTAGATATGTTATCTCATTGAATTCTCACAACAACCCTATAACTTTAGTATTACAGTTACTGGTACCATCCCTATTCTACAGAGGAAGAAATGGAGGTAGAGAGTTTAAGGGATTTTTCTTCCTTGGTCACTTAAATAGTAATTGTCTGAGGTATAATACAAACTCAGTTCTCTCCTGATTCAGAGTCAAAAACTTCTTCAGTTGTGAAATGCTGCTTCTCTATACCATGTGATCTATATATTTTTCCTTCTATTTCATTAAATGAAAGGCATTGATATGGTGATGACCAGATTATTGGGGCTAATGAGTTCCCACAGTCTGTCCTAGATAATTGCAACTATTGTTTACTGTAAATGTAATCATCAAGCTATTCTGAAGGTATCATTTCAACTAATCCTTAATAGCTGTATTTTGGCAGAAATATTTGACTAGGCTGGCAACATTGATATGCCATTCAAACAATTTCCAATAATTTAGTTTACAATATTATGTATGTGATACGAATAATATGCTATAGATATAAATAAAATTTATTCTTCCCTCCCCAAGTCCTTCTTCTTAAAAGAACATATAAAATAGCTTATTACTCAATCAATTATTATTAGAGCCATATCAAAACCTTTAATAATGTGGCAAGTATAACCTAAAAGTCAGAAAGTACAAACAATCTAGTTACAAAAATTCTTACAGTTCACATAAGGCCAATCATTTGCAAATTAATTAAAGCTTACAAATTACTACAAGCAGAAACACACACACACACACACTCCCACACCTTAATTTGCACCATAAACTAGTTATGAAAAAGCAAAGCAAACATAAATATTTTGATTCTCTGTCACTCTAAACTGTTCTAGACTGCTTCTGTGCTTGCACTGGAAGGCTGCTGTTCTCCATATAGTTGATGCCATGAGTCTTTCAGCAATGCTATCCTGGCAGCTATAGCCCAGCATATTAGAGCTGATCAATGATCACTTTTAAACTATTCCACAGCTATGCCAGCACACTCAATTGGAGATGAAATGATACATCATTGAATCTGTGAGAGTGCTTGCAAAGTCACAATACTGTTAGCACTAGTGAATTAAAGTATTGTAATAGTTAAGATGATAATATACTAAATAAATATGCCATAGATTAAAAACTTAAAGGATCTTAAAGGGCATGGGTTCTAATTTGGATTTTATTTTAAATAAAAATTTAGCCTGATTTCAGGACTTCCAACACTTTAAAATTTTAAAATACATTTAAAACTAGTTTAGACAATGGGAAACAAACAAGATTAATCATTTAACCATAGGTCAGTCCTTAAAAGGCTTGTACACAGTCCTTATTCCCCATTTGCAGCAACAAAATCTTATTTATCTCCAATATAATGACCTCTAGATTCTCATATGCTTTGATGACAAAGGTATTTACCATTCCTGTTGCTTTATATTGATAGTTCTCCCACTTAACAAAATCCTTTCTAAAATGTGGGACCCTTGCTTATCTTCCAAGAGGGAGTGGGTGACAAGGAAGGAAGGGAATGGATCTGAAATTTTAAGTTTTAAAATTAAATGTTTCAAGTGTATATAAATACTATTATTAATACTATTTTGATGTAATTGGGAGATAAGATGTGCAGGCATTGGGGCACAGGGATTCACCTTGGCCTAATGGCAAAATCGAATGGGGTATGGGAGAAGATATGGGAGAGAGCAGATTGGATGAGGGTATATCTTGTGGGACTGCTATTCTGGGGTAGTGGGTAGGGGAAAATGGGGGAAAATGGTAACTCAAAATCTGGCTGAAATGAATGATGTAAACCAGAAGTTAATAAAACGTTTGTTAAAATAAAAAAAAAATAAATTAAACGTGGGACCCTGAACAAAATACAATATTCTGGATTGTATAATATGACTGTATTATTATCTTAGTTAATGAACTGTAGAATTGGAAGGGCTTAGTATCCATCTAGTTCAACTCATACTTGAAAAGGAATCCAAATTATACCATGTGTAATAAATGTTCTTCTGGCCTCTACTACAACCGATTCCTTTCTAAGGTTTCACATTTTACTCATGAATAACTCTGGTTGTGAGGAACTTTGTTTTGTTTTGTTTTCCCCTCAAAACTAAGCCAAAATTGTTCTCTTTGGAACTTCCATCTCTTACCACTGGTTCTGCTGTGTTCTCAAACACATTATATCAAATTCCCCTTCCACATGACAACCCTTTATATACTTAAATAGCTATCATGCCCCTCCTCAGTCTTTCCTAGCATCCTTCTCCTCAGATCCTTCAACACAACCTTATATGACATGGGCTTGGAGCCTTTAACCATACAGATTGCCTTTTTGGATACACTTTACCCTAATAAATTGCAATTTCCAGGACTAAACATTATACCTCAAAATAACTCAGATCAAGAAATAACTTTTTTAAAAGAGAAAACATGAGGCAATCAATAAAATTGGGTAGAAATAACTTATAAACTGATGCAGAAAAAAAGTTGGTGAAAAAAATATAAGATCCCACAACTCCAAAAGTAATGATAAAAAGCAGTCAAACTTAGACAGGTGGGAATCTGTAGGTGTAGAACATAGTATTTGCTCCAAGATATGGTTGCATTTCCAATTTTGCTTAAATATTTTTGTTATAGGTTATTGAAGGAATAGATCTGGGACTGTTATACCTCGGTAAGTTGTATATAATTGTTCACTGGGTCTGTGGATTAATATGTTTATATGTATGTATATATATATAAGCATATACATATATAAACATATATATCAACATATTATATATGTGTGTGTGTGTGTGTGTGTGTGTGCGCGCGCTTATTCAAATTTGTCTCCCACATTATTACATAAACTCTTTATGGAAGGTTTGTTGTTATTTTTGTTGTTTGTTTTTCTGGCACATAGAAAATGCTTAATAAATATGTGTTGAATGTGATTGCTATATTGATTCTTAAGTAAATCTTAGTATTAGAATATAAAAGTGCATTGTGATTTTAGATGTTTTAGTAGATCAAAATGAGTGTAGTATAATTAGTTGTAATGGAAGCATACTGAAATTGTGCTGACCATATTTCAGAGGAAAAATAAGTTGAAATTTGGTCCCCTAAATACCAAGATAGCCAAACATGACTTTCTGGCATCTCAAAACTTTTAAGTTCCATATAGATTCTACATGGGTATGAAACAAAGGAATAGTGAAGATGTCACTGCAATGCCTAGTGATTTAAAGCACTAGATTAAAAAAACAACAACAACAAGAAATGTGTAGTCCTAGAAAGACTATGACATTTTTTCTTGCAATATAAATAGAGGCTAATATTTCTGAACATTCCAATGTGAAATGTCAAGAAACTAGAATTCATATCAATAAAGGCTGGCTATCCACTGGAAAATATTTCACCGAAAGGACTGATAAGGAGTTATTATGAATGTGAAGGATTATTGTGAGTATGAAGAATCATGGATGAATAAGGTAACAAGAATTAATTCACAGTAGAATGGAGAGCTATTAACAGTAGATAGATTCTTGGAATATTTCTTTTTTAAATAGAATGTTTTAGGCAGTGATTTTACAATTTTTATGGTACCTAATCTAATGATTTGGGTACAGGGAATAGTTTTATTGCTTTAGTTTAATAAAGAAGATTTTCATTAGAAAGGGACATATATGTAATAGAATACTAGAGTATAGAGAGGGGTGACTAAATGGAGGAGGAAGAGGAAAAACTGATTAAATTAAAGGGCAAGCGATTTGCCGAAGTGGAATGTTGCTATGGATGTTAGCTATGGGAAACCAATACCAATCCTATAAAAACAAATCTCTGGAAATAAAGAGATTCTGCTACTGTTCAGTCATTTCAGTTGTATTCAATTCTTAATAACCCTATGGAGTTTTCTTGGCAAAGATACTGGAGGGCTTTATCATTTCCTTTTCCAGCTTATTTTACAGGTTGAAGTGACTTGTCCAGAGTTTCACAGCTAGTAAGTCTTGGAGACCAGATTGGAAATCAAGATTAGTCTTCCTGACTCCAGGCCTGGCATTCTATCCACTATACTATCTAGATGTCCCATAAAGCAGGATAGAATGTAGCTAAGGACATACATAAGTATAAAGCAGGATAAAATGATAAAAACACAAAGAAGAAATTTAGACAAAGAGCTTTAAGAAAACATGAAAAGGAAAAGAACACTTTCAGTAGGAGAATCATGGAAAGCCACTTGTAGAAGTCATCTGTTTTGGCCCTTGAAGGACCAAAAGACTTAGCCATTAGATATTTGCTTAACTGTTATTAATGCCAGCACTATGGATAATGATGAATGGTAAAATAGCCCCTCTTGGACTTCAAGGTTTGGGAGGGCCTAGGCAGCATGGGAAAGAAAATTTGGGTTAATCACTAAAACCACCCAATAGTGGAATTTTATATACTGGTTAGAGCCATGTTGGAATGGAATAAGAGATGATAAGAGAAAACCTTAGATACCATCTGGTACTAAATGATAACAATAGAATATAGACTTCAGGGAGTTGAGGGGTTAAGAACAGTAAGTAGTAGTGGGAATTGACTACACACTGCCTCGGTTTTGTTACTCAGTTTGGGATTTATGTAAATTCTCTTTCTATTCAAACGTGGGTCAAGTCAAATTTTTGTTTTTTGACAGAACTCTATTCACTTGTGGGAACTGGGAAAGACAAGAACAACAAAAACAAAACATAAAACTTTGTTGCATAATTTGAACCTGACCCTATGTGACTGGGAAGCTGGAGCTAGTCTACCTGCTGTTTACAGACCCTTAACCAAGGGCTTGGGTTATGTGGACAGAAACCTAATCAGATCCAAAGATTGATGCGAGGAGTTTTCTCACAAATTTTTTTCTCAAAACTTCTCACAAAGTTTTCTCAAGCAACCTATAGGCTTTATCTGATAATTGGACCCATACTGATCAGTCAGTTATTGTCTCCATGTTCTTTTCATTGTTTATAGACACTTGGTGGGGAGTGGGGTGGATGACAGGATGATGTTTTTTTCTGACTTCAGGCAATCATGCCTTTTTGCCCTCCCTCTCCCAACTTAAACAGTCCCTAGTCATTTCTTCAATTAGAAATCAGATTAACTAATATTATATTGTGAATAATTGTTTCCTTTTAATTCATTGACCTAATTTTATTTTTTAATGTATAAAAATCTGTCTCTCCCTTTAGTTGGGGTCCAATGCCAGATTTAAGGAGGCCTTGTCCCAGTTTGCTGAGTAAATGACATACATCAACTAATACATTGATTTGCTTAGAAGCTCAAACCTTTGTTTCTCAGCCATTTTATCTTTTACTCACCATAGACCAAAGCCATTATCTACTCCTCTTCAGAATCATATCCATTAGTTTTCGAACTAAATATAGAAGTGTAAGGGATATTATGTGGGGTCATGGGCACAGAAGGTAATTTATACATTTTATAGGTATGATATCCTTAATATTGCTTTTGATCATGGATGGATTGGTTTTTAATCTGAAGTATTTAATAGTTAACTAGTAAACCCAATAAAGACTAATTGATTCAAATTGTCCAAGGGAACTTAAAAGGAACAGAGATACCTTTTAAAGAATTAAACTCAAATATCTATGAAATCCATGCCAGTATTTTGATGTCTTCCATCTCTCAGAACAATATAGACATATACAAATTTTAGACATATACTAATCTCTGTCCCTGTAACTATTCAGAGACTCTCAAAGGAAGATCCTATAGGTATTTTAGTACCCCATACTTGTACCCTGGTACAAGGACCTAAGATTCCACATGTGGCCAAGGCTGATCAGGATTTTTACTATGTATGATGACACCTTATAACACTCCATACTTCTATTTTGTTTAGGCATTCAACTCATATTGATATATACAAGCATTTTGTATTATCAAATCCTATAAGCAGCTATACAAAGTGGTATATATGTATACCAGAGATAATTTGAAGTGGGATTCAAGATGGAGTCATAACTGGACTCCTCAGCACCATATTGGAAGACCTATATGTACTTGCAGTACTCTCTTCCAAGAACTGTGATTATCTTCAACCTTAATCTGTGAAGTTTTTTTTTAAAATGACATCTATATTCCCTTATAATTAATTACTTTCGCTATTCTAGGCATTTTATTTTATTTGGTTAAAAGCATTTTCCCCCTGAGGAGTCCATGGGTTTCAGAACTGAAAAAGGGGTCCATTTAAGAAATATTTTTTAAAGTGAAGAATCTCTGTGACTTTTGATATGAGATGAAAACAGGAAATAATGATTGTGCTAATCAGAGGTCAAAGTGTTATATTTTGTTAGGAGTAGGTCTGGGATTACTTTAGATGTCCTTTGAGTGACGCTTGTTATAAATCTCCCCCTCCTCTTAGTACGTAATTTACTTATGCAAGTTCTTTAATCCAGTAAGCTTGCCAGAATGACCTAAACTACAAAATGTGTGGCTAGAACAGACAATAGCTATAGCCAGTTGATTAGGGTTGGCCTGGAGACACTAAATAGAAATTTAATAAAAGACCCATGACAGAATACCTCAATTACTTCCTAGTCTTGACAAGAAAACAACTTGTACAGTCTGATCCACAAGCATCTAGGCCACATACATTTCTGTAGAACTAAAGGAGACATAGGCCACAAGGAACAGCTCTGCATTATGATTAGCCTTACTTTAATTATGTGTCTTTGCTTAAATAAATTTTAAGATCAGAAAGCAAAATTGTCATATGTGTCTCCTTATATAGTTACCGCCAAAAGAGTTCATGATACATAAAGGGTCCAGGGTGAGGATGGGGATTTAGGAGATGTGACTTTGGTGTGAAAACAAAAGTAAAAATAAAACTTTTAAAATGATTCAGTTCATCATTCTAGTCTTTGCAATCTTTTTTATAGAGTACTATCTAATGAATAGTAGTAGCTATTTCTCTCAATTACCTGTCATCTGATAATTATGATATCTATGCCTATCTTTAACTAACTAATAAATGTTAAAATAAAAACATAGGACAAATTATAGAGTACATCTGAGACCTGCTTCATACTGATTTTGGACTATTAGTGGCTACTTTTTATGCACCAGTCTTCAAACAGTTCTAATTCTACCTAGGTCCTGTATATTTTGACCAACATTTCTCTATTCCTTAAGAAAGTGAGAGTATTTGTCAAATGCTTGTTAAAATCTAGATAAAATTATCTTTATAGAGTTTCTCAAATCTCTCAGTCTAGTTATCTTTTCAAAAGATGAATGGTATATCCTAGTAATAATATCATTCTGTTACTCTTGCCTTAGACTCAAATGCTCTCACTTTATTTTCCTTTCTGGTTTTTGGATTTTCTCAGCAGACCGAATTTTATTAACTTTTAATAATACTTTACCAATTTTTCCTTTTCCTCCTTAAAAAAATCATTTTCATTTTGAATAAGGTACACCTTTTTAGAAGCATATTCTAGTCACAAGTTTCTCATAATATCATTTTAGTGATATCACTTAAATCACATTTACCTCTTCACATTAGGAGCTCTATTCTTGTGCATGAAGAGCTGGGTAGAATAATGGATAGAGTATCAGAACTGGAGTCAGGAAGATTCCTCTTGCTGAGCTTAAAACTTGCTTGAGACATTTACTATATCTGTAGTAATTTAACCCTCGGGTCAGAAGTCTGTAATTCTATATTTTAGTCTGTAGTCCAGAAATGTAAATTTCATTCCTAGGTCTATATTCTTTTTTTTCCCCAAATGCTTTGTTAATTTCTGGTTTATATCATTCATTTCCGTCAGATTTTGAGTTACAAAGTTTCCCCCATTCTCCCTCTACCCACCACCCCAGAATAACAGTCATACAGGATATCCCTTCAACCAATCTGCTCTCTCCCATCACTTCTCCCATACCCTCTTTGATTTTTCCAGTAGGGTGAGATGAATCCCCAAGCTCCATTGCCTGCACATCTTATCTCCCAATTATATGCAGAATAGTATTAATCATAGTATTTACATATTAAAAAAAACTTTTGATTTTAAAAGGAAGATAAGCCACTCAGTATATGCTGTACATGTGTAGCTATGCAAAACATTACCATAGTAGATATATTGTAAAAGACTGATTATATTTCCCCTCCTCCCATCCCACCTTCTACCTGGTCCACTGCCCACCTTGATCCTGTCCCTTTTCAAAAGTGGGCGCTTCCAACTTCCCTCCCCCACAGCCCACCCTCCCCTCCATCACCTTCCCCCATCCCCCCTCACTCTCATGTAGGGTGGGGTACCCTATTTAGTATAATGCATATAATTCTCTCTCTGGTCCAAATTCAATGAGAATAAGGTTTTTCCTTTTTGCCTTCCTGTTCCTCCTCTCCTCTGCAACCACTTTAACCTGCCTCCTCTACATGAGACAGTGTACCCCATTGTCTCTCCCCGTTCCCCCTCACCACATTACTCTCTCACCTCTTAACCTCACTTTTTAAGTATCATCCCTTCCTATTAAATTCAATCTGTGCTCTCTATCTATGTATACCTGAAAACATATATACACATATTCACATATGTATTCATATGCTCATATACCCTTTTTTTTAAAAGGCAATTGGGGTTAAGTATCTCGCTCAAGGTTACATGGCTAGTCATTATTTATGTGTGGGTGCTCATTTTCTGAGGCCAGATTTGATCCCAGGTCATCCCAACTCCCAGGCCAGCACTCTTACTCACTGCACCACCTAGCCACCCCACCATATACCCTTTTTCAACTATTTTCATACTGAGAAAAGTTTTATCAGTTACTGTTATTGTTTTTCCCTGTAGGAATGTAAACAGTTCAACTTTGATAAGTTCATAGTTATTTCTTTCCCTGTTTACCTTCTCAAGCATCTCTTGCTTCTTGTATCTCAATGTCAAATTTTTTATTCAAATCTGGTTTTTTCCTCAAGAATGCTAGGAAGTCCTCTATTCCACTGAATGACCAAATTTTCCTGTGAAATATGATACTCAGTATTGCTCGGTAAGTGATTCTTGGTCTTAATCCCAGGTCCTTTGCCCTTTGGAATATCATATTCCATGCCATTTGATCCCTCAGTGTAGAAGCTGTCAGATCATGCGTTATCCTGATAGTGTTTCCACAATATTGAAATTGTTTCTTCCTGGCTGCTTATACTATTGTCTCCTTGACTAAGACTATATTTTTAACCAAAATATTAGTTCCAAAATGTAAAATCTTTGCAGCATATAGGAGGTGGTAATGAAAACCCAACTTATGCATATGTGTGTTAGTTTCTTCTCCAAGATATTGTAACTTTTTAGTAATATCTTCTAAATTTCTTTTTTAATTAAATTTTGTTTCTTTTTAGTTTATGTAATAAATTTTTACAAGATTTTTGAGTTACAAATTTTCTCCCCATCTTTCCCCTAACCAACACCCCAAAACAGGGATCCCACTGAATACCCCCTTTCCCAATCTTCTCTATCCTATATACTCGCCCATCACACCTCCAACTTTCTAGTAGGACAAAATGGATCTCTATGCCCCAGTGCCTGCATATCTTATTTCCCACTTGCATGTAAAAATAATATTATATATATTTAAATATTTGATTTTAAAACTTTGAATTCCAGATTCTCTCGCCTCCTTTCTCCTCAACCAACCTTAATGGGAAGATAAGCGATTCAATATAGGTTGTGCATGTCTAGCTAGGCAAAACCTTTCCATAGTGGATATATTGTGAAAGACTGACTATATTTCCCTCTATCCTATCCCACCAACAACTTTTTCTATTCTCTTCTTTGACCCTGTCCTTTTCAAAAGTAAGTGCTTCCAACTTCCCTTCCCCCAAATCTGCCCTTCCCTCTATCATCTCCCCTCTCATCTACTTACCCCTACTCTCCTGTAGGGTGAATACCCTATTTTGTGTGTATGTCATTCCCTCCCTAAGCCAAATTCAGTGAGAGTAAGTTTGACTTGTTTCTTTTTGCCTTCCTGTTCTTCTCCTCCATCGTAACGGTTTTTCCTTGCCTCTTCTATATGAGATAATTTACCCCATTCTGTCTCTCTCTATCTCCATTCATCATATTCCTCTCTCAGCTCTCATTTTCACCTTTAAAGTATCATCTCTTCCTTTTCAATTGGTCCTGTGCCCTCTGTCTATGTATACCTTTTCACATATATACACACTCTCCATATGTATTCATATGCACACATACCTCCTATATAGACATATATACATGTGTGTATTTATTTATTTATATTCCCTTCAACTATTCTCATACTAAGAAAAGTTTCATAAGTTGCAATTATTATTTTTCCATGTAGGAATGTAAATACTTCAACTTTGATAAGTTCCTTATGATTTCTTTTCCCTGTTTACCTTCTCATGCTTCTCTTGCTTCTTGTATGTGAATGTCAGATTTTCTATTCAACTCTAGTTTTTTCATCAAGAATACTTGAAAGTCTTTTATTCCATTGAATGGCTATATTGTCCCCTGAAACATGATACTCAGTTTTGCTGTGTAGGTGATTCTTGGTTTTAATCCCAGCTCCTTTGACCTCCAGAATACCATATCCCAAGCCTATGATTCCTCATTTTAGAAGCTGCCAGATCCTGTGTTATCCTGATTGTGTTTCCGCAGTATTCAAATTGTTTCTTCCTGGCTACTTGTCTTATATTCTCCTAGATCTCGGAGCTCCAGAACTTGGCTACAAAATTCCTAGGAATTTACTTTTGATGATCTTTTTCAGGAGGTGATTGGTGGATTCTTTCTACCTCTAGTTTGCCCTCTTGTTCTAAAACATCAGGGCAATTTTACTTGAGAATTTCTTGAAGGATACTTTATAGTTTTTTTTTTTTTTTATTATGGCTTTTAGATAGTCGAAGAATTTTAAAATTATCTCTCCTGGATCTAATTTCCAGGTTAGTAGTTTTTCCAATGAGATATTTCACATTGCTTTCTATTTTTTTTCATTTTGTTTGGATCTATTTAATAGTATCTTGATTTCTCATAGTCACTAGTTTCCATTTGCTCCAATCTAATTTTGAAAGAATTATTCTCTTCAGTGAGCTTTTGATATTCTTTTTTCCATCTGGCAAATTTGACTCTTTAAGGTATTCTTCTCCTCATGGGCTTTTTGAGCCTCTTTTGCCATTTGTGTTATTTTTAAGGTGTCATTTGCTTCAGTCAGTTTGTTGACTCTGTTTTCATGATTTTCTTGCATAATTTTCATTTCTCTTCCCAATTTTTCCTCCACTTCTTTTATTTGGTTTTCAAAATCCTTCTAAGCTCCTCTATGGCCTGTACCAGTCCTTATTTTTCTTGGTAACTTCTAGTGCAGGAGTTCTGACTTTGTATTCATCCTCCTGCTCCATGCCCCAATTAATTTTGTCCCCCAAAATGGCATCAAAATTCAGACTGCTGTCCTTGCCCCACTTCCTCTGCTTGCTCATGTTGCCACTCAACCATTTCACTCTTGAGCTCTTTGCCACAGTAGAATTCTGCTTTTGTAGAGGACAGTTCTTTTTTCCAAAATCACAAGGGTTTTCTCATTTGCCAGAACTACTAGTTAGATGCCCTCACAGAATCCTCCACTGGCTCTGGCTTACTGGTCATACACCCCAAGGCTTCTACCCAGGACTGAGATCCAAATACAAACAGGTTAAATCAAGTGTGATTACCCCTCATACTGGTCACTAGGTCCCCCTACAGTCTGCAGGCCAGGAGATCTGAAGTAGCCATGGGGCTGTGGCTGCAGTGCCTCAGCTGCTTCTTGCCCTGGGGGCAGTGGAGTGACTGCACTCCTGGTCTCCCTGTTCCCAAAGTCCACTGACCTCTTACTTTGTCCTTGGCATTTATGGGTTGATAATTCTGGAAACTTCCATAGCTGCTGGTGATCTACCCAGCTGATCTCCCTCTAGCGGAGGCTGGTGCCCTGAGGCTAAAACCTCAGTTTCAGGCAGTGCTGGGTTCACCTCCCAGAGTGCTTAGAAGGCCCCTTCCTGCTGGTCTATCAGGCTGTCTTCAGTGGGAGATTAGTTTCTCTCTGTCACCTTGTGGGTTCTGTAGCTCCAAAATTTGTTAGGGTCATTTTTACATGTTTTGGGGTAGGTGGGAAGTGGGAGCCATGTGGAAGTCCTGTTTCTACTCCACCATATCTTCCTTTCCCAAAAGAATCAACAGAAGTGGGTAGTAGTTATTTTGTTTGGACATATTAGGAGCTTCTCTGTCTTATTTTGTGTTAATTAGCAAACCTCTTTCATTTCTATAATGTTGACTAATAGGTTCCTTGGTACCTTAAGTAGTTTAGGGAGAGTGAAGAGGAAAAAAGTGAACTACAAAAAAATTTGGACAGAATTATTTTTTCTTCTCCCTGAAGAAATATTTGGGGTCCTGGACTTGGAATATTGGTTTTATTTATTTGTTTGTTTATTTGTTTGTTTTTAGATCAAGATAACCAACCCATTTGGAAGGCAATGAATGTTGTACGTTTTCACTTATACTATTAAATTTTTTTTAAACAACTACTTTATTAACTTCCGTTTTACATCATTCATTTCCGCCAAATTTTGAGTTACAATCATTTTCCCCCTGTTATTCCCCTACACAACCTCCCAGAATAGCAGTCCCACAAGATATCGCTTCCTCAAATCTGCTCTCTCCCATAACTTCACCCATACCCCCTTCAACTTTTCCATTAGAGGAAGGTGAATCTTTGTGTCCCAATGCCTGCACATCTTATCTCCCAATTATAAGCAAAAGAGTATTAATAATAGTATTTATATATATTTGAACCATTTAATCTTAAGACCTTGAATTTCAGATCCATTTCCTTCCTCCCTTGTCACCCATTCCCTCTTGGGAGATAAGTAATTCAGTATATGTTGTACATGTCTAGCTATGCAAAAATTATAATAGCAGATATATTGTACAAGGCTGCTTATATTTCCCTCCCACTCATCCCACCCACCCCCTGGTCCATTCCCTACATGATCCTGTCCCTCTTCTATAGTGGGTACTTCCAACCTCCCCTCCCCCCAGGGATGCCCTCCCATCAATCATCCCTCCTCTCATACCCCTTCCCCCTATTCTGCTGCAGGTTGAGATATCCCATTTAGTATGTATGTCATTCTCTCCCTGAACCAAATTCAATGAGAATGTGGATTTGCCTTTTTTTTCCCCTTCCTATTCTCCCCATCCCTTGCAACCACTTCCCCTTGCTTCTTCTACATGAGATAGTTTACCCTATCCTGTCTTTCCCCATCTCCTCTTGCCACTTTCCTCTCTCACCTCATAATTTCATCCCTTGAGTATTCTCCCTTCCCAACAAATTCAACCTATGCCCTCTATCCATATACACACACATTCACATATGTATTCATATGACCACACACACTTCTTCCATTATTTTCATAGTGAGAGAGATATCATCACTCACAATTATTGTTTTTCCATATAGGAATGTAAATAGTTCAACTTTGATAATTTTCCTTT
This sequence comes from Gymnobelideus leadbeateri, assembly GCA_011680675.1. Lineage (NCBI taxonomy): Eukaryota > Metazoa > Chordata > Mammalia > Diprotodontia > Petauridae > Gymnobelideus > Gymnobelideus leadbeateri. The sequence goes on from WOXC01003598.1 coordinate 68,456, forward strand.
TGATTTCTTTTCCCTGATTACCTTCTCAGGCATCTCTTGCTTCTTGTGTCTGGATGTCAAATTTTCTGTTCAATTCTTGTTTTTTCCTCAAGAATGCTTGAAAGTCCTCTATTCCACTGAGTGACCATATTTTCCCCTGAAACAAAATACTCAGTTTTGCTGGGTAGGTGACCCTTGGGTTCATTCCCAGTTCTTTTGCCCTCTGGAATATCATATTCCATGCCCTTCTATCCCTCAGTGTAGAAGCTGCCAGGTCCTGGGCTATTCTGATTGTGTTTCCACAATATTGAAATTGTTTCTTCCTGGCTGCTTGTAGTATTTTCTCCTTGATCTGGGATTCTGGAACCTGGCTATAATATTCCTGGGAGTTTTCTTTTTGGGATCTTTTTCAGGAGGTGATCGGTGGATTCTTTCAACCTCTATTTTGCCCTCTGGATCTAAAACATCAGGGCAATTTTCCTTGAGAATTTCTTGAAGGGTGATTTCTAGGTTCTTTCTTTGATCATGGCTTTCAGGTAGTCCAATAATTTTTAAATGGTCTCTCCTGGATCTATTTTCCAGGTCAGTGGTTTTTCCCATGAGATATTTCACATTGCCTTCTAATCTTTCGTTTGTTTGGATCTCCTTAACAGCATCTTGATTTCTCATAAAGTCATTATCTACCATTTGCTCCAGTCTAACTCTGAAGGAATGAATCTCCTCAGTGAACTTTTGAGATTCTTTTTCCTTCTGGCAAATTCGACTTTTTAAGGCATTCTTCTCCTCATTGCCCTATTGGGCCGCCTTTGCCATTTGAGTCAGTCTATTTTTTAAGGTGTTGTTTTCCTCAGTCAGGCTGTTGACCCTCATTTCATACTTTTCCTGCATCCTTCTCATTTCTCTTTCCAATTTTTCCTCCACTTCTCTTATTTGATTTTTAAAGTCCTTCTTAAGGTCCTCTATGGCCTGCAACCCGCTCATGTTTTCCCCTGGGGCTTTTGGAGCAGGACTTCTGACCTCACAGTCCTTTTCCCGCTCTATGCCCCCAAAATAGGAGTCTAGGGTTGCATTTTTCTGTTTCCTTTGCCTTGGCATGTTGCCACTTGATTACCTGACTTTTGGGCTTGTTGCCACACTATGGCTTTAAGGCCAGATAGAGGAATTTTCGTCCAGAACGTGTGGGGGGCAACTTTCGTTTCTGGCAAGCTGGATACCCACCCCAGACCTCCCCCCCCAGATCACAATCCAGATCCAGGGAGGTTAAAGCAAGAGCGATTACCCCCCAAGACTGATCGCTGGATCTCCCTACAATTAATTGCAGGCCAGGAGCTGGAGCTGCCTCTGAAAACTACAAAATGGCTTGTCTCCTCAGTGCTTCTAGCCCCCAGGGGAGGGAGCCCACGCATTCCCTAAATACGGGTCCCAAAGTCCATAGGACACTCACCTCTTACTTTGTCCTAGGCATGTCTATGTTGATAATTCTGGAGTCGCCACAGCTACTGGTGTTCTGGGGTTCCTCCAGCCGGCTGCTGGCCCTGCCGCCCTGGGGCTAAAACCTCGGTACACGCAGACCTGGGCTCAGCTCGGCTCCACTTCCTGGGCTCTGCCCATGTGCTGCAGGCTCCCAGACTGCTGCACTGGTCTTTCCTGCAGGGCTGCTGGGCTTTCTTCATTGGGAGGTTAGCTTCTCTGTGTCGTTCTGTGGGTGCTGGGGCTCCAGAAGTTGTTCAGAGTCCCCTTTTACATAGTTTGGGGGGAATCTGGGGGCAGAGTGGCTTTGATGAGCTGTTTCTTACTCTGCCATCTTGGCTCCACCTACACTATTAAAATTTGATATTTTCCTGGGATTTTTCATCTTATTATAACAATTCATTTTCATGAATCTAAATGGCAGCAGAAATTATACTTTTTCTCTTTTTCTCACCCAGGATAATATTTTACCTGATACCTCCTTTTGAATCTATCCACACAGTTATTCCTTGAGTAACCAAGCAATCTCTTGACGAAAGTCAGAAGCTTAAGTTTTCTCTGTTGAGGTAGAGCCTTGCATTTGTGTAAATAATTTCTTATTTTGTTTAGTAAGAAATATCAGTGTCAAGTCCTGAAATAAATTAAAACCATGATTTGAGAAATAAAGTGTCTTTAATTGAGAGAACAGGGTAGCAAACTTGCCATCCTGGGGGATTTATAGTGGGTTTTGTTAACTCGATAACTCTGCAGTTATGCCTTAAAAAGAACAGAAGATGGCAATAATAATATTTTTACAGTTGACAATGTGTTTTCCTTATCCCAACCCTGAAGATAGATACTTCTGGTAATGGGCCCAGTGATTGGCTGTGCCAAGACTCCGATCCAGATTCTCTCACTCTGAGCCCCTTTTCTTCCTCTTAGGGCATGCTGCTTTCTCTGCGCAGGCCTTACTGGCTCACTCCCTCTACCTTCTCCATTGTCCATTTGTGTTCCTGGCTTCCCTCTTAAGTATCAGCTGCTTCTAGTGGAAAGAGTCCAGATTTTGAAACCTTGGGCCGAATTGGGGTTTCTGATGGAGTTTGCCATGGTGATGATCATTTGCCTTTGCTGTCCCCATCCCATTCTTTTTACTCCTTATTCTTTCAGGGAAGCCCTGTGGTCTGGCCAAGTGAAGCTTAGTGACTTGTGTGACCTTGAACAAGGCATTTCACTTGCTGGGATTTATTTGGTCCTTTCCCCACTTCTCAGTCAATCACCTTTGTCTTCCCTCTGAGCGTTTCTTTATTTTCTGTAACTTCAAGGCTCATCTCAGGGGATTCAAGAAACCCAAGGAATTTTTTTTTATAGTTTTAAGAGGAGAGAGAGGAGATAGTATGAATTAGCAAGGTATGGTCATGTGACTACAGTGGCCCTTGGTAATCTGGGTAATGAAAGTTACTTTATTATGGCTATTTTGCTTCTTATGCCTTGAATCCTAATGGAAAGGGGTAAGGACTCTAGAAGCTGAGATCCAGCTTGATCTAGGCTTCCCACAAGGCAACATCACTGGGTGGGGTGGCCTAGGGTGTGATTCAGCTAAAACTAATCTCATTTTTTAAGGTAGGAATTTAAGGACATTACTGGAATTTTGACATATTCTTGATGACTAAGAGGTTTAGGCAGTCCATATAATAATTGGTATTAACAAATTTGTGTTATTACATAACAATTATTTTAATAGTCTCATCACAAGTAAAAGGGAAATAAAATGTATGGTTTTGTTAGGAACATTTCAGAGAAGAGAAGTAAAAGGGAGTGACTAGAGTTAGGGCAGAATAGGCTTCCTCTATTACTAGGAAAAGCTTTATTTAGTGACATGTCAGAAATTAGCAGATGTGTAGTAGTCTAGAAAAATATTTGAGGAAATCAAAAGCAACTTTTCCATGACAAGAAGATATGGTTAGAACAGTGAGTGCTCAGAATAATAATGGAGTTGAGAAGGGCAAATGATAATATTTATGGTAGCTAGATGTCTCGTTGAGAGAGAAAAAAAAAAAGACCCAACCTGGAGTCAGGAAGACCTGAGTTCAAACCCAGACAGTTACTAGATGTGTCGTGTCCTGGACAAGTCACTCATCCTTTTTTTTTTTTTTTTTTTTTTTTTACTTAATCCACTGGAGAATGCCTTGGCAAATCACTCTAGTGTTTTTGTCAAGAAAACCTCATGGATACCATGCAATGGCTCACAGGGTCAGGAAAAGCTGGGTATGCCTAAACAACAACAAAAATGGGTACAAAAAGCAATTTCTGGAAAGCAGCTGACAACAATCTTGAATAGAGAGACCAGGTAATTAAGTTAGCAAGCATGTCCAGAATTAGTCTAAGGAGGAGAGAAAATAACAAAAGAAGTGTGTATGCACTTTGTTGTTTAACTATTTGAATAATAAAAATTCCCCCAGGAGTCATTCTTTTAAATAATATATATTATTTAAGTTACTGCTTTCTAACAGAATTTGCAAATTCAACCAAACATTTGACTAACATTTTTCTATAATTTCGTTAAATTAACTTTTAATAAAATCATCAAGCTTCTTATATTTTCCTTGTCTCTCTTCAGTTACCTGTACATATAACAAGCAACCTATTTTCTTATATTATATTAAAAGCCATATCCATTCACCTGGTGGAACCTAACTACCTTTAGATGAAGGTAAATTATATAAAGCCGAAGTGCACAACTACAGAATATCTTCTGAGAAGTGAGGATGGGGTTCAGTTAATAGTGGGGTTGTGTAAGTCTGTTTGGCATGTAAAGCCCTCCATAAGAACACACACACACACACACACACACACACACACACACACACAAACACACTGCTATCATAGAATAGATATTTCCTCAGTATGATTCTTTGGGTAATACAAACAATACACAGTCAAAACCACTTATCCTTTATTTTCTTTCCAGGCCCATTTTGGGCACTGGAACTCTTGGTTCCAAAATCATTTTCCTTTGCTTATGGCTTTGTTTTATTTATATTCTGTATTGATGGCTTTGATGTATGATAGCCAAAGACAGACTTTGATACATCGGAGAAGGCATATTTAGGACCAAAATTATTGAGTCTTTTATTACCCGTTAATCATCCATTAAGTTCTATTTCATACTAGTCCATAAGGGATCAGGGATATAAGAATCTGGTATCATTACAGACCCATCTGAGGTCATAACATTAAAGGAACAGAGGTATATCTCCAGCAACAATTGAGCCCATCCACTGTGTAGCTCATTACATTCTGGAGAAACTTAAGAGCCCTGCAGGAACAGAATAAATGGCTCTGGAAGAAATGAAATTGATCACTCCACTCAACAGTACATATCCTATATTGGCTCACAAGGTAGGCAAAAAACTTATTTTTATGTCTTAAACTTACAATTACTTATTTATCTTCATAACTGGGAATTTCCCAGCTATGTGTTTTGGGACTCAATACTAGACCTATATTACAGGATCAGGGTTTGTTCATCAGAAACAAATGCCCTCCAAACTTCCAAAAATGGAGGCAGAGTCAAGGTGGTTGAAAAAAAAGCAGGGACTCACTTGAGCTCTCCCCTAAACCCCTCCAGATACCTTTAAATGGTTACTCTAAACAGATTCTAGAGTGGCAGAACCCACAAAAACATGGAGTGAAGCAACTTTTCAGGCCAAAATAACTTAGAACATTGTCAGAAAAGGTCTGTTGCACCAAGGATAGAAAGGAGCACTGTTCAATGCTGGCTATAACAGTGCAGACCAGGCCCCAGCAAATTAAGAGCAGGCTTTGGGGCAACAGAGTCAATGGCAACTTTGGTGGTTTCCAAACCTCTTATTCCACAGATACTAAAGACAACTTGAAAGGTCAGCAGGCAAAGTCTGTCACACCTGGATGAGAGTGGAACATAGTCCAACATAGGCCATGCCAGCAGAGCTGCAGCCCTAGCACCAAGAAGAGGCTTGAGAACCACTGGATTATCAGTAGCAGCAGCAGCTTCAAGAGATCTTAGCTCCCAGCCTGCAAGGGAGTCCAACAACTGTTCAGAAGGAAATTTCAGGGGTCTTTCGGCTAGTTCTGAGGAAGGATTCTGTTGCTTTGCCTGTACCTGGATCTGGGTCACAGTCCTGAGGGGCAGTACCAGGGCTAGGAGGAGTACTAGAACAGCACAGCTTGTGGCCACAGTGGAGTGGGAATGCTCCCCACAATTACAGGGCAGAAAAGCATGCTTACAGTCACTCACAGACCAGAGCACTGGCCAGGAGAATAGAAAAATCTTTGCTTAGATTATATCACCTTGGAAGGACTGAAAGCCTATAGGGCCCTAGAAGTAACTCTGAAAATAGCTGCACAAAACACCTGAAACCTGGGACAATGTACCCTCCACCCTGGGAGCAAAGCCAAGCTTTAACAAAGAGTTAAAAGTCAAATAATAGCCTGGGAAAATGAGCAAACAATGGGAAAAAAAAAACCTCTGACAGTAGAAAATTACTATGATGATAAAGGAGAATAAAACACATACTCAGAAGAAGACAACAAAATCAAAGATACTTCATTCAAAGCTGCCAATAAAAATATGAATTGGTCTTAGCCATTAAAGAATTCAAAAGAGATTTTGAAAATCAAGTAAAAGAGGTAGAGGAAAAATTGAGAAGAGAAATGAGTGATGCAAAAAAGAAAATAATGATAAAAGAGTAATCTGTTTGGTAAAAAGAGATATAAAAACGTACTGAAGAAAATAGCACCTTAAAAAACATACTAGGATAAATGATAAAAGTGGTACAGAAAGCCAATGAGAGTTTTCAAGGCCTTGAAAAACTGAATTGTCCAAATGGAAAAAAGAGACATAAAAGTTCATTGAAGAAAAAATAAAAGCTCCTTAAAAATTAGAATTGGCCAAATGGGGAAAAATGTACAGAAGTTCACAGAAGAAAATAATTTGTTAAAAATTAGAACTGAGAAAATAGAAGCTAATCACATTTTGAAAGCACAAAAATAATAAAACAAAACTTAAAAAATGAAAAAAAAATAGAAGACATTGTGAAATATCTCATTGGAAAACCAGCTGACCAGGAGAGACAGATAGACAGGCAGACAGACAGACAGGTAGATAGATAGATAGATAGATAGATAGATAGATAGATAGATAGATAGATAGATAGATATATTCAGGAGAGATAATTTAAAATTTTTGTCCTACTTGAAAGCCATAATCAGAAAAGGAACTTGGACATCATCTTTCAAGAAATTTTTAAGGCAATCTTTTCTGATATTCTAGAATGTACAAGGAAAAAGGGAAAAGGGGAGGTGGAATAGGGAAAATTATCACACATGAAAGAGTCAAGAAAAAAACAAAACTAAACTGTTTTACACTGAAGGGGAAGTGGGAGGAGGTGAGGAGGAATGAGAACCGTATGTGAACCTTACTCACATCAGAACTGGCTCAACGTGGGAAAAAAACATTCACATTCAGTTGGTATAGAAATCTTATCCTACAGGGTAAGTAGGAGGGGAAGGGATTAAGAGAAGGAGAGGGGTGATAGAAGGAAGGGCATTTTGGGAGAGGGGGTAGTAAGAAGCAAAATACTTTTGAGGAGGGGCAGGGTGAAAGAAGAGAGAATAGAATAAAGGTGGGTATAGGATGGAAGGAAATACAGTGAGCAACAGTAGGTGTGAAAAAAAAAGAAATGGAAGCAAGTTTCTCAGACAAAGTCGTCATTTCTCAACCATGTAGAGAAATAAGTTATTTTTTTAAAAAAGGAGCCATTCCTCAATTGATAAGTGACTAAAAGATATGAACACTTTTCAGATGAAATAATCAAATTTATTTGATGTTCTAACTCACCATTGATTAGGGAAATAAAAATTAAAACAATTTTGAGGTACGCCCTCATACTTAAGAGAGTGTCTAGTAAAATACAAAAGGAAAATGATGCATGGTGGATGTGATATGGAAAAATGAGACATTAACACACTGTTGATGGAATTGTGAATGGATTCAACCACTCTGCAGAGCAATTTGTCACTATGCCCAAAAGGCTATAAAACCTTGCATACCGTTTGAACAAGTAATAGCAATATGAGGTCTGTATCCTGAGAGTGATAAAAAAAGGAAAATGACATATATGTAAAAATATTTCTAGCTGCACTTTTCTGGGGGCAAAGAGTTGGAAATTGAGGAGCTGTCCATCAATTGGGAAATAGCTGAATGAATTGTGGTATATGATTACAATGGAATACTCTTGTGCTTCCTGAGATCCTCTCAGAAAAACTTGGAAAAACTTATATGAGTTAATGCAATGTAAAATGTACTGTGTACAAAGTAACATTAATATTATAAGATGATTGGCTGTGACTGACTTTAATATTCTCAGCAATATGATCCAAAACAATTCTGAAGGACTTAGAATGAAAAAATGCTACCCATCTAAAGAAAAAGAACTGATGATGTCTGAATAGAGATAGGAACTTTTTTTTTTTCTTTTTGGAAGGCAATTGAGGTTAAGTGACTTGCCCAAAGTCACATGGCTAATTTTTGTGTTAAGTGTTTGAGGCCAAATTTGAACTCAGGTCCTCATGATTCCAGGGCTGGTGCTCTATTCACTGTGCCCCAACTTTATTTTTCTTCAAATTTTTTTTTAACTTTTTTTGGTTTATGTGTTCTTTGACAACATGACTATTATGGAAATGTTTTGCATGACTATACATGTATAACCTATATAGAATGGCTTCCCTTTTCTAGGAGGGATGGGGTAGGATCAGAGGAAGGGAAAGAATTTGGAACTCAAAGGTTTTTATTGTTTGTTCTTTGGTTGTTCTTTTTGGAGAGCAAAGTTTTAAAAATGAAAATTAAAATTGTTTTTACAGGGGGGGCAGAGCCAAGATGGCTGAGTAGAAACAGTGCATACAAGGCACTCTTTCCCCAGATGACCTCCAAACTATGTAAAAGGGGACTCTGAACAACATCTGGAGCACCAGCACCCACAGAAAGACACAGAGAAGCTAACTTCCCGCTGAGGACAACCCAGCAGCCCTGAAGGAAGGACCAGCCCAGCACTCTGGGAGCCTGCAGAGCTCTGGGAGCTGGCAGGGCAGCATGCAGCACTCGGACAGTTGAGCACAGGTCCCCATGAGCCTCGGTTTTAGCCCCAGGGAAGCTGGGCCAGCAGCTGACTGGAGGGACCCCAGAACACCAGCAACTGTGGCGATTCCAGAATTATCCACTCAGATATACCTAGGACAAAGTGAGAGGTTAGTGCCCTATGGACTTTGGGACCAGTATTTGGGGAACGTGTAGGCTTCCTCCCCTGGGGACTAGAAGCAGCTGAGGAGTCACGCCATTTTGTAGTTTTCAGTGGAAACTCCAGCTTCTGGCCTGTGAACTGTAGGGAGATCCAGCGATAAGTCTTGTGGGTTAATCACTCTTGCTTTAACCTCCCTGGATCGGGATTATGATCTGGGGGGGGAGGTCTGGGGTGGGTATCCAGCTTGCCAGAAAGCTGTGAAGACCCCAACATTCGGGAGGAAGGCTCTCCTGTCTGGTGGCAGAGTCGTACTGTGGCAACAAGCCCAAAAGTCAAGTAATTAAGTGGCAACATGTCAAGGCAAAGGAAACAAAATAAACAGAAAAGTGCAACCTTAGACTCCTATTTTGGGGGCATAGAGGATCGAAGCAGGGGACAGGAAGAGGCCTTTGAGGTCAGAAATCCTGCTCCAAAAGCCCCAAAGGAAAATATGAGTAGGTTAGAGGCCATAGAGGACCTTAAGAAAGACTTTAAAAATCAAATAAGAGAAGTGGAGGAAAAATTGGGAAGAGAAATGAGAAGGATGCAGGAAAAGTATGAAATGAGGGTCAACAGCCTGACTGAGGAAAACAACACGTTAAAAAATAGTAACTCAAATGGCAAAGGAGGCTCAAAAGGGCAATGAGGAGAAGAATGCCTTAAAAAGCCAAATTTGCCAGATGGAAAAAGAATCTCAAAAGCTCACTGAGGAGATTCATTCCTTCAGAGTTAGACTGGAGCAAATGGAAGCTACTGACTTTATGAGAAACCAAGATGCTGTTAAACAAATCCAAACAAATGAAAGATTAGAAGGCAATGTGAAATATCTCATGGGAAAAACCACTGACCTGGAAAATAGATCCAGGAGAGACAATTTAAAAATTATTGGACTACCTTAAAGCCATGATCAAAGAAAGAACCTAGAAATCAAACTTCAAGAAATTCTTAAGGAGAATTGCCCTGATGTTTTAGACACGAAGAGCAAAATAGATGTTGAAAGAATCCACAGATCACCTCCTGAAAACGATCCTAAAAAGAAAACTCCCAAGAATATTATAGCCAGGTTCCAGAATCCCCAGATCAAGGAGAAAATACTACAAGCAGCCAGGAAGAAACAATTTCAATATGTGGAAACACAATCAGAATAGCAAAGGACCTGGCAGCTTCTACACTGAGGGATCGAAGGGCATGGAATATAATATTCCAGAGGGCAAAAGAGCTGGGACTGAACCCAAGGGTCACCTACCCAGCAAAACTGAATATTTTGTTTCAGGGAAAATATGGTCATTCAGTGGAATAGAGGACTTTCAAGCATTCTTGCGGAAAAAAATAGAGTTGAATAGAAAATTTGACATCCAGACACAAGAAGAAAGAGATGCCTGAGAAGGTAATCAGGGAAAAGAAATCAAAAGGAACTTACCAAAGTTGACCGATTTACATTTCTATATGGAAAAACAATAACAGTGATTGATGAAACCCCTCTCAGTATGAAAATAATGGAAGAAGTGTGTATGGTTATATGAATACATATGTGAATGTGTGTATATATGTTTACAGTTATACATAGAAAGAGGGCATAGGTTGAATTTGTTGGGAAGGAATGATACTTAAGGGGTGAAATTATGAGGTGAGAGAGGAAAGTGGCAAGAGGAGATGGGGAGAAACAGGGTAGGGTAAACTATCTCATGTAGAAGAAGTAAGGGGAAGTGGCTGCAGGGGAGGGGAAGAATAGGAAGGCAAAAAGGCAAAACCACATTCTCGTTGAATTTGGTTCAGGGTGAGAATGACATACATACTAAATGGGATATCTTTTTTTTTTTTTTTATAAAGCAATTGGGGTTAATTAACTTGCTCAAGGTTACACGGCTAGTCATTTGATTTATGCGTGGGTGCTCATTTTCTGAGGCCGGATCTGATCTCGGGTCATCCAAACTCCGAGGCCGGCGCTCTTACTCACTGCGCCACCTAGCCGCCCCTTTAGGGCAATTGGGGTTAAGTAACTTGCCCAAGGTTACACGGCTAGGTTTTTGTTTGTGCGGATTAGGTGTCGGAGGCCGACTCTGAACTCAGGTCCTTCTGATTCCAGGGCCGGCGCTCTATTCACTGCGCCACCTAGCCGCCCCTAAATGGGATATCTTAACCTGCAGCAGAATAGGGGGAAGGGGTATGAGAGGAGGGATGATGGATGAGAGAGCATTCTTGGGAGAAGGGGAGGTTGGAGGTACCCACTTTAGAAGAGGGACAGGTTCAAGTAGGGAATGGACCAGGTGGTGAGTGGGATGGGTGGGAGGGAATTATAAGGAGCCTTGTCCAATAGATTTACTATGGTAATATTTTGCATAGCTATATATGTACAACATATACTGAATTACTTATCTTCCCAGAGGGAATGGGTGGCAAGGGAGGAATTGAATGGATCTGAAATTCAAGGTCTTAAAATTAAATGTTTCAAATATATATAAATACTATTATCAATACTCTTTTGCATGTAATTGGGAGATAAGATGTGTAGGCATTGGGGAACAGAGATTCACCTTGCTCTATTTGAGAATTCGAAGGGGGTATGGGAGAAGCTATGGGAGAGAGCCAATTGGAGGAAAGGATATCTTGTGGGACTGTTATTCTGGGAGGGTGGGTAGGGGAAAAATGGGGAAAAATGTAGCTCAAAATCTGGCGGAAATGAATGATATAAACCAGAAGTTAATAAAGCATTTCTTTAATTAAAAATTGTTTTTACATGTTACTGGGGAAAATGAAATAGTAAATGAACAACAAAAACAAAAATAGCAACTTGAATTTCCAAAAAAATAGAAATAGTTGAGATGCATGAAGGATGCCTTCTAATTTTAAGACTTGTGTTCTACCTAAACAGTCTCTGACTAGGATAAAGGAACACTTTGAATTTACAACTCTGGCTATCATTCTATCCTCATTCAGTCAATAAGGTTTTATCAAGGACCTAGTATGATCTAGACCTTTGCTCAGTTATTTGAATAAAAAGAAAAGCAAAAGACGTCCAGCTTTCAAGAAAATCACAGGCTAGAGGGGGAGACTCTATGCAAATGGCTGAATTCCAATAAGAAATATACAGTATAATCTGGAGATAATCAACAGAGAAAAGGCACTAGACTTAGCCAGTATTTTACTTATGAAGCAGGCATTTCAGAGAGCATAAATGGAATGGAAATGTACTTTTAGGGTAAGGTGTTAGAAGGGTTGTAGTGGGAATAAGGGAGCAGAAAATGTAGGGTAGAAAGCAATGTTTCAATAATGATAGCCGAGGGTAAAGAATTATTGGGATGCCGACTCTATCAGAGGGTAAAAGTACATTTATTATGATTAATGTGTTCAGATTTTCCAGCCCCGGGGCTGAATTGGCCTTCTGGTATCAGACAGCAATGAATTACTGATAAAAAAAAGAACGTTGTTGGGGAGTGATGCCCGGGCATTAGTGATCTGTTTACTGTATAGCTTAAATGGTCAATAAGAGTAGATGGATTTTAGTCAACTCACTACCCTAGAAGTCTGGGAAGCCTTCCCAGGGAAGTAACAGACAAGTACCTGAAGCCTTCTTGGGTTTCAGGAGATTGAGCCGGGAAGGTCCCCATGCAAGCTGTCTCCTGTTGAGTTCCAGTTTCTTCTCTCTTTGTGGTTGTCCTATGTGTTCATGGACTTGTTTTGTTTAATCTTGACATGACCTCCACCTCTAGCATGTTTTACTACCTGCATTGTCTCAAGAGTTTGCAACAATTGTTATATGCCATTTCCTGATGCAAGCATTCTCTGGAATTTGAGCCAGCTTTTCTTCCAGTACTAGCAATTTAGTGTTATGTTTGTTGAAAATAATTGCAGTGATGTCAACACATTGGATTTAAAACTATGTAATTGACCTTTTACAATGGGTACCGATTCTGGTCAACAATGTATAATTATTGACTAGGCCCTGCAGGATAATTCTGCAGCAATTTCTACAGAACTATGAAGGGTCCGTTGGCTCCCCACCTTCATTACCAGGGATCTAGTTCTGTATCCTAAGAATAGCCCTATGCTGATTATCAGGCCTTAAACACTGTAATCATCTGAGAATGTTGTTTTACTCATGGACTATAACATTTTGTACTATTTGACAAAGGTAAGGAAATTCATGAAATTGTATCTAGATCTAAGCATACAGACATGTACAACTGGTGTAAAGATGAAATATTGAATGGAAGATATTCCTCCAGCTTGAATATAGTTTATCAGGATATTCGGTTGGCATATGGCTTATGACACATACCCATGGTCTTTTAAAGCCAATTGAATTTAAGGATGCATTTGAATCTTTTTTTAAATTAATTTATTAGTTTAGTTTCAGTTAACAAGATTCAATTCCATAGTTCCTTGATTTTCAAATTTCCTTTACTTCCCTCCCCCCACGACAGCATATAGTCCAGTATAGGATCTGCAAATACATTGATATTAGACATTATTCCAATTACAAAGGTGTATTGTACTAGGTGGGATGGAAGATGATAAGAAGAAATAGAACTAAACGATGAAAAGAAAAAGATAATTTATTGCTTCCAGCAGGATTCAGGCTCAGTTCTTTCTAGTTATATCTCTGGATGGCGCATTTCTCTCTTTCTTGAGTCTTTCAGGATTGACTTATATCACTGCTTTTCTGAAAAGAGTCCAGTCTGTCTTAATTGGTCATCACAGTTATGGTATGTCTGTGATTATATACAGATTTCTTCTGATTCTACTTTTCTCGCTCAGCATCAGTTTGTATAATCTCTCCAGGTAATTATGAAATCTGTCACCTCCTCGTTTCTTATAGCACAATAGTACTCCATTACATTCACATACCACAACTTGTTTAGCCATTCCCCAATTGATGGGCACCCCTTTAGTTTCCAAATCTTTGCAACTACAAAAACGGCTGCTATAAATATTTTTGTACATATGGGTCTTTTCCCCACTTCTGTGATCTCTCTGGGATATAACCCTAGAAGTGGTATTGTTGGGTCATAGGGTATGAAATTATTTATAATCCTGTGGGCATAATTCCATATTGTTCTCCAGAGTGGTTGGATAAGTTCACAACTCCACCAGCAATGTATTAGTGTTCCAATTTGTCCACATCCTCTCCAGTATTTGTCACTTTCTTGTTTTTTCCTCTTAGCCAATCTGACTGGAGAAATGTGGTATCTCAGAGTTGTTTTGATTTGCATTTCTCTAATCAATAGTGATTTAGAGCATTTCTTCATATGTTTATAGATATTTTTAATTTCTTTCTCTGAAAACTGCCTGTTCATATCCTTTGACCATTTCTCAATTGGGGAATGACTTGTATTCATATAGATTTGGCTCAATTCTCTATAAATTTTAGAAATGAGTCCTTTATCAGAGAGACAAGTTGTAAAAATTCTTTCCCAATTTCCTACCTTCCTCTTGACCTTGGTTACATTGGCTTTGTTTGTACAGAAGCTTTTCAACTTAATGTAATCAAAATTATCCATTTTGCATTTTATAATGCTCTCTAATACTTGTTTCGTCCTAAACTCTTTCCCTCTCCACAAATCTGTCAGGTAAACTATTCCTTGCTTTCCCAGATTGCTTACAGTATCATCCTTTACACCTAGATCATTCACACATTTAGATTTGATTATGGTATATGGTGTTAGATAATGGTCTATGCCCAGTTTCTGCCATACTTTATTCCAGTTTTCCCAGCACTTTTGTCAAATAGTGCATTCTTATCCCCAAAACTGGGGTCTTTGGGTTTATCAAACAATAGATTACTATATTCATTAACTGCTGTGTCTCCTGCACCTAATCTATTCCATTGATCTACTACTCTACACCTCTGCCAGTACCAAGCAGTTTTGATGACTGCTGCTGTATAATACAGATTAAGATCTGGCACAGCTAGTCCACCTTCCCTAGCATTTCTTTTCATGAATTCCCTTGATATTCTAGACCATTTGTTTTTTCCAAATAAATTTTGTTATTATTTTGTCTAACTCTAGAAAGTAGTTTTATGGTAAATTGATTGGAATGGCAATAAATATATAGTTTGGTATATTAGTTCAACCTAGCCACGAGCAATTGATATTTTTCCATCTATTTAGATCTGATTTTATTTGTGTGAGAAGTGTTTTTTAGTTGTGGTCATATAGGTTCTGGGTTTGTTTTGGCAAGTAGATTCCCAAATATTTTATAATGTCTACAGTGACTTTAAATGGGATTTCTCTTTCTATCTCTTGCTGTTGAGTTTTATTAGAGATGTACAGGAATGCTGAGGATTTATGTGGGTTTATTTTATAACCTGCAACTTTGCCAAATTTGTTTATTGTCTCAAGTAATTTTTTACTTGATTCTCTAGGATTCTCTAAGTATATCATCATATCATCTGCAAAGAGTGACAGCTTGGTCACTTCTTTGCCTAATTTGATTCCTTTGATTTCTTTTTCTTCTCTAATTGCTACTGCTAACGTTTTTAGTACCAGATTGAATAAGAGGGGTGATAGTGGACACCCTTGTTTCACTCCTGATCTTATTGGAAAGGCTTCTAGTTTATTCCCATTGCATATAATACTTGCTGATGGTTTTAGACAGATGCTAGCAACTATTTTAAGGAAGGCTCCATTTATTCCTATACTTTCTAGTGTTTTTAATAGGAATGGATGTTGAACTTTGTCAAAAGCCTTTTCTGCATCTATTGAGATGATCATGTGGTTTTTGCTAGTTTTGTTGTTGATATGCTCAATTATACTGATGGTTTTCTTAATATTAAACCATCCTTGCATTCCTGGAATGAATCCAACCTGATCAGGGTGTATTATTTTTGTGATAAGTTGTTGGAGTCTTTTGGCTAATATTTTATTTAGAATTTTTGCGTCTAAATTCATGAGGGAGATTGGTCTATAATTTTCTTTCTCTGTTTATCTCTTCCTGATTTAGGAATCTGTACGATATTTGTGTCATAGAAAGAGTCTGGTAGGTCTCCTTCTTCACTAATTTTCCTAAACAGTCTGTAGAGTATTGGAATCAATTGTTATTTCAATGTTTGATAGAATTCACTAGTAAACCCATCTGGCCCTGGAGATTTTTTCCTAGGGAGTTCATTGATGACTTGTTTGATTTCTTTTTCTGAGATAGGGTTATTTAGGTAATTCACTTCCTCTTCAGTTAATCTGGGCAACTTGTGAATTTGTAAATATTCATCCACTTCACTAAGATTGTCATATTTATGTGCATAAAATTGGGGAAAATAAGTCCTCATTATTTTTTTTTGATTTCCTCTTCATTGGAGGTAGATTCTCCCTTTTTATTTTTGATACTAATAATTTGGTTTTCTTCTTTCTTTTTTTTAGTCATATCGATGAAGGGTCTATCGATTTTGTTGATTTTTTCATAAAACCAGCTCTTAGTTTTATTTATTAATTGAATAGTTTTCTTAATTTTAATTTTATTAATATCACTGTTGGTTTTCAATATTTCTAATTTAGTACTAAATTGGGGATTTTCAATTTGTTCTTTTTCTAGCTTTTTCAATTGCATGTCCAATTCATTGACCTGCCTTCTCTCTGCTTTAGTTAAGTATGCACTCAGGCATATAAAACTTCCCCTGAGAACTGCCTTTAGTGCATCCCACAAATTTTGGTATGTGGTCTAATTATTATCATTCTCTTGAATGAAATTATTGATTGTTTCTATAATTTCTTGTTTGACCCACCAATTTTTTAGGATTAAGTTGTTTAATTTCCAATTAGTTTTTGGTCTATCTTTCCATGGCCCTTTATTGCATATAATTTTTATTGCATCATGATCTGAAAATGATTCATTTAATATTTCTGCCTTTCTGCACTGGATTGTGAGGTTTTTATGCTCTAGTATATGTCCATTTTTGAGTATATACCATGCACTGCTGAAAATAAAGTAAATTCCATTTTATCCCCATTCAGTTTTCTCCAGAGATCCATCATATCTAGTCTCTTTAAGATTCTATTCACCTCCTTAACTTCTTTCTTGTTTTTTTTTTGGTTATATTTATTGAGTTCAGAGAGGGGGAGATTAAGGTCCCACACTAGTAGAGGTTTGTTATCTATTTCTTCCTCTAATTCCTTTAACTTCTCCTCTAGGAATTTGGATGCTATACCACTTGGTGCATATATATTAAGTAGAGATATTGCTTCATTCTAGATGGTGCCTTTAAATAGGATGTAGTTTCCTTCCTTATCTCTTTTAATTAGATCTATTTTCACTTTTGCTTTATCTGAGATAAGTATTGCTACCCCTGCTTTTTTTTTACTTTAGCTAAGGCAAAATAAATTTTACTCCAACCTTTTACCTTTACCCTGTGGGTAGCCCTTTGTTTCAAATGTGTTTCTTGTAGACAGCATATTGTAGGATTATGGTTTTTAATCCATTCTGCTATCCACTTCTGTTTTATGGGAGAGTTCGTCCCAAGTATGTTCACAGTAATGATGACTATCTGTCTCTTCCCCTCCATCATATCCTCTCCCCTGTTTATGTTTTTGTTTCTTCCTTCTTCCTTCCCCTCCTTGAAGTTTTCACTTTTGACCACCCCCCTCCCTCAGTGTTCCTACCCAGTGATCCCCCTGCTTAACCTACCCTCTCCCCTTACTACTGTTTCCCTCCATTCTAATCCCCCACTTTAGTCTCCTCTTTTTCACTCCCCTTATCCTTCCACTATCTATAGGATGCAATAAGTTTTTATACTTATCAAAGTAAATTACTCCCCGTTTGATTCCAAACCAATGAGAGTAAATTTCAAACAGTGCTCCTCTCCCTCCCTCCTTCTCCTCTATTTAATGAATTTATGTGTCTATTCACATTAGAATCTTAAACTTCACTGATTAAGTTGATCCCTCTTTGAACAAGAAAAAGTAAGAATAGTGTTTAAATGGTGTTCCTCTCCCTCTTTCTTTCCCCTCTTCTATAGTGTGTTTTAATGCGTCTTCAGATGGCATATTTTACCTTTTCCTATCTCATCCTTTACTTTTTCCCATTACAGTCCCTTTGATCCCCTTAATAGTTTTTTTTTTTTTTAGACGTCAGGTTAGTGCATTCATACCCACATGCTATATCTAAGTATATCCCTTTTGAAGGTCATAATAATCATAAAGATTTTGATTATTGACAGTTATCAGGTCCACATATATGGATGTGAACATTTTGCTCTTGTTGCATCCCAAGTAATGAGTGTGTGTTTGTGGGTGTGGGTGTGTGCACTTATGCATGTGTGAGTCTGTGTTTCTCTTGTTTACCTTTTTATGTCTTTCTTGAGTCTTGTAATTGGAGATCACATTTGCCATTGAGCTCTGGCTTCTTCATCAGGAAAGTATGGAAGTCTTTTATTTCATTAAATGACCATCTCCTTGCCTGAAAGATTATGCTCAGTTTTGCTGGGTAGTTAATCCTTGGTTGTATTCCTAGCTCTCTTGCCCTATGAAATATCAAATTCCAGTCCCTCCGCCCTTTTAATGTAAAAGCTGCTCGGTCCTGTGTGATCCTAACTGTAGTTCCTCGATATTTGAATTGTTTCTTTCTGGCTGCTTGTAGAATTTTTTTTTTAGTCTTGTAATTCTGGAATTTGGCTACTATATTTCTTGAGTTTTCAGTTTGGGATCTCTCTCAGGAGGAGTCTGGTGAATTCTATCGATAGCTATTTTATCTTCTGATTCCAGGACCTCAGGACAGTTTTCTTTGACAATATCTTGGAGGATGTTGTCTAGGCTGAATTTTTCATCATGGCTTTCTGGTAGACCAATAATTCTTAGGTTTTCTCTCCTGGATCTCTTCTCTATATCAGTTATTTTTCCAGTTAGATATTTTACATTTTCTTGCAATTTTTCGATCATCTTGTTTTGCTTGATTGACTCTTGCTGCATCATAGAGTTCTGAGTTTCAGTTTGGTTTTTTCTAATTTTTAGCGAATTATGGTCTTCAGTTATTTTTCAAAGTTCCTTTTTTAGGGAGGTATTTTCTCCAATTACTTCACTGAGGCGTTTTTCCAAGTTGGTCACTGCCTCCCTGATTTGGTCTTTAAAATTTTTCTTAAGCTCCTCCAGGAATACTATTTGGGCTTGAGACCAGATCATGTTTCCTTCTGTGGTCTCAGGTGTGGGTAGAGAGTCCATATTGTGCTGTGTATTTGGTTGTTCATACCCTGCATAGTAAGCTCGAATAGACTTTCTTGCCTTCCCCTTCTTCTTCTCAGCTTCCTTCTTTCCCTTTGTGACTTCCTGTTTCTTAGTTTCTCAGGCTATGAGTTTAGGGCCTAATCCTTGACTTTGAATACCTCTGGGTGGCTAGTTTATGGCTAAGTCAGGGAATTTGGTGAGGAATGTAGATGAGTAGGTGGGGGTGCATCTGACCACTTTAGATTTCTGCCTCTATACCCCTGGGCTTTAAGTAGGCTTTTGTTGTTGAGGTGAGGTGGGGCTTGTTGGGACCCCTCCCTCTCTTCTCTTCAGACTCCTGGCTTTCTCAGTTACACCCCTTGTTGGAGACTCTCAAGCCTGGATCTATTTCCATTAACTTGGGATTTCCATCTGGGTGGGAGACTTATCTTTGGGTTTTCTGCTTCATGTAGGAAGGATGGGAGGATCAGAGCAGCTAGAATTTACTTTGCCATTCCAGCCACTGTATTATACAAGCAGGCATTCTCCAATCTTCCAGGCTGGGGGCCAAATGCAGCCTGAGAAGCCTCTCTCTGCCCTAGGGGCCCGACTCTCCTACCTGGCTCCAATGTCCCCTCCCATCACAGAAATGACTGTGATTTGTCCTTGGTAAGTCTGCAGGCTGGGGCTTTTTCTCTCTCTGGTGTAGTCTGCTTCTCTGCTCTTAGGTCTGAGCTGTGCAAACCCCACACACTCTGTGCTTGTCCTGTCCAGACACAATAGGCAACCTCCTGGGCAGGACTCTACCACACTCTGTCTTCCAGTGGGCTCCGTCACTCTGGAATCCGCTCAGATTCACCCTTTGAGACTTAGTGATGGAGGAGCTCATCGAAGTGACTGCTTCCTTTCTGCCATCTTGGTTCCTCCCCCGAATCTTTTTTTTTTTTTTTAACAAATGCTTTATTAACTTCTGGTTTATATCACTCATTTCCACCAGATTTTGAGTTACAATTTTTCCCCATTTTCCCCTACCCACCAACCCAGTATAGCAGTCCCATAAGACATCCCCTCATCCAATGTGCTCCCTCTCATATATTCTCCCATACCCCTTTGACTTTACCGTTAGGGCAAGGTGAATCTCTGTGTCCCAATGCCTGCACATTTTATCTCCCAATTATATGTAAAATAATGTTAATAATAATATTTATATATATTTGAAACATTTAATTTTAAAATTTTGAATTTCAGATCCATTCCCTTCTTCCCTTGTCACCCACTCCCTATGGGAAGATAAGTAATTCAGTATGTGTTGTACATGTATAGCTACACAAAACATTACCATAGAAGATATATTGTATAAGACTGCTTATATTTCCCTCCCACCCATCCCACTCCCCCACCTGGTCCATTCCCTACTTTGATCCTGTCCCTCTTTGATTGTGGGTATTTCCAACCTCCCCTCATCCCAGAATGCCCGCCCCTACATCATAACCCCTCTCACCCCCTTCCCCCTTACTCTCGTGCAGGGTGAGAAATCCCATTTAGTATGTATGTCATTCTCTTCCTGAGCCAAATTCAATGAGAATATGGTTTTGCCTTTTTGCCTTCCTCTTCTTCCCCTCCCCTGCAACCACTTCCCCTTGCTTCTTCTTCATGAGATAGTTTACCTTACCCTGTCTCTCCCCATCTCTGCTTGCCAGATTCCTCTCTCACCTCTTAACTTTACCCCTTAAGAATCATCACTTCCTACCAGATTCGACCTGTGTCCTCTTTCCATGTATACCTGTAAATATATATACACACGAGATTCACCACAAACTATGTAAAAAAGGACTCTGAAAAACTTCTGGAGCCCCAGCACCCACAGAACAACACAGAGAAGCTAACCTCCCGCTGAGGACAGCCCAGCACCCTGCAGGAAGGACCAGCGCAGTGGTCTGGGAGCGGGCAGCACGCAGAGCGCAGGAGCCTAGCCGAGCCCAGGTCCACGTGAGCCGAGGTTTTAGCCCCAGGGCGGCAGGGCCAGCAGCCGGCTGGAGGAACCCCAGAACACCAGGAGCTGTAGCAACTCCATAATTATCAACATAGACTTGCCTAGGACAAAGTAAGAGGTTAGTGTCCTATGGACTTTGGGACCTGTATTTGGGGAATGCCTCAGCTCCCTCCCCTGGGGGCTAGAAGCCGCTGAGGAGAAACGCCATTTTGTAGTTTTCAGAGGCAGCTCTGGCTCCCAGCCTACAAATCGTGGGGAGATCCAGCGATCAGTCTTGGGGGGTAATCGCTCTTGCTTTAACCTCCCTGGATCTGGATTGTGATCTAGGGTGGAAGTTGTGGGTGGGTTTACAGCTTGCCAGAAACGGAAGTTGCCCCCCACACGTTCGGGACGAAAATTCCTCTATCTGGCCTTAAAGCCATAGTGTGGCAACAAGCCCAAAAGTCAAGCAATTAAGTGGCAACATGCCAAGGCAAAGGAAACAGAAAAATGCAACCCTAGACTCCTATTTTGGGGGCATAGAGCGGAAAAGGACTGTGAGGTCAGAAGTCCTGCTCCAAAAGCCCCAGGGGAAAACATGAGTGGGTTGCAGGCCATAGAGGACCTTAAGAAGGACTTTAAAAATCAAATAAGAGAAGTGGAGGAAAAATTGGAAAGAGAAATGAGAAGGATGCAGGAAAAGTATGAAATGAGGGTCAACAGCCTGACTGAGGAAAACAACACCTTAAAAAATAGACTAACTCAAATGGCAAAGGAGGCCCAAAAGGGCAATGAGGAGAAGAATGCCTTAAAAAGTCGAATTTGCCAGATGGAAAAAGAATCTCAAAAGTTCACTGAGGAGATTCATTCCTTCAGAGTTAGACTGGAGCAAATGGAAGCTAATGACTTTATGAGAAATCAAGATGCTGTTAAGCAGATCCAAACAAATGAAAGATTAGAAGGCAATGTGAAATATCTCATGGGAAAAACCACTGACCTGGAAAATAGATCCAGGAGAGACAATTTAAAAATTATTGGACTACCTGAAAGCCATGATCAAAGAAAGAACCTAGAAATCACCCTTCAAGAAATTCTCAAGGAAAACTGCCCTGATGTTTTAGATCCAGAGGGCAAAATAGAGGTTGAAAGAATCCACAGATCACCTCCTGAAAAAGATCCCAAAAAGAAAACTCCCAGGAATATTATAGCCAGGTTCCAGAATCCCCAGATCAAGGAGAAAATACTACAAGCAGCCAGGAAGACACAATTTCAATATTGTGGAAACACAATCAGAATAGCCCAGGACCTGGCAGCTTCTACACTGAGGGATCGAAGGGCATGGAATATGATATTCCAGAGGGCAAAAGAGCTGGGAATGAACCCAAGGGTCACCTACCCAGCAAAACTGAGTATTTTGTTTCAGGGGAAAATATGGTCATTCAGTGGAATAGAGGACTTTCAAGCATTCTTGAGGAAAAAACCAGAATTGAATAGAAATTTGACATCCAGACACAAGAAGGAAGAGATGCCTGAGAAGGTAATCAGGGAAAAGAAATCAAAAGGAACTTATCAAAGTTGAACTATTTACATTCCTATATGGAAAAGCAATAACTGTGACTGATGATATCTTTCTCACTATGAAAATAATGGAAGAAGGGGGTGTGGTCATATGAATACATATGTGAATGTGTGTGTATATGGCTACAGTTATATATGGATAGAGGGCATAGGTTGATTTTGTTGGGAAGGGAGAGTACTCAAGGGATGAAATTATGAGGTGAGAGAGGAAAGTGGCAAGAGGAGATGGGGAGAAACTATCCCATGTAGAAGAAGCAAGGGGAAGTGGTTGCAAAGGAGGGGGAGAATAAGGAAGGCTAAAAAGGCAAAACCACATTCACATTGAATTTGGTTCAGGGAGAAAATGACATACATACTAAATGGGATATCTCAACTTGCAGCAGGATAGGGGGAAGGGGGATGAGAGGAGGGATGATGGATGGGAGGGCATCCTTGGGGTGAGGGGAGGTTGGAAGTACCCACTATAGAAGAGGGACAGGATCATGTAGGGAATGGACCAGGTGGGGGGTGGGATGAGTGGGAGGGAATTATAAGTAGCCTTGTACAATATATCTACTATGATAATGTTTTGCATAGCTAGACATGTACAACATATACTGAATTACTTATCTCCCAAGAGGGAATGGGTGACAAGGGAGGAAGGAAATGGATCTGAAATTCAAGGTCTTCAGATTAAATGTTTCAAATATATATATAAATACTATTATTAATACTCTTTTGCTTGTAATAGGGAGATAAGATGTGCAGGCATTGGGACACAAGATTCATCTTCCTCCAATGGAAAAGTTGAAGGGGGTATGGGAGAAGGCATGGGAGGAAGCAGATTGGAGGAAGTGATATCTTGTGGGACTGCTATTCTGGGAGGGTGGGTAGGGGAATAATGGGGGGAAAATGATTGTAACTCAAAATCTGGCGGAAATGAATGATGTAAAACAGAAGTTAATAAAGTATTTGTTAAAATACTAAAAAAAAATATATATATATATATATATATACACACATTCACTTATGTATTCATATGCCCACATACCCTTTTTCCAATATTTTCATAATGAGAAAGGTTTCATCAGTCCCAGTAATTCGTTTTCCATGTAGGAATGTAAAAAGTTCAACTTGGATAATTTCCTTTTGATTTCTTTTCCCTTATTACCTTCGCAAGCATCTCTTGCTTCTTGTGTCTGAATGTCAAATTCTCTATTCAACTCAGTTTTTTTTTCTTCAAGAATGCTTGACAGTCCTCTATTCCACTGAATGACCATATTCTCCCCTGAAACAAGATACTCAGTTTTGCTGGGTAGGTGATTCTTGGTTTTATTTCCAGCTCTTTTGCCCTTTGGAATATCATATTCCAGGCCCTTAATTCCTCAGTGTAGAAGCTGCCAGGTCTTGTGCTATTCTGATTGTGTTTCCACAATATTGAAATTGTTTCTTCCTGGCTGCTTGGAGTATTTTCTCCTTGATCTGGGAATTCTCAAACCTGGGTATAATATTGCTAGGAGTTTTCTTTTCGGGATCTTTTTCATCAGGTGATGAGTGGATTCTTTCAACCTCTTTTTTGCCCTCTGGGTCTCAAACATCAGGGCAATTTTCCTTGAGAATTTCTTGAAGGATGATTTCTAGCTTCTTTCTTTCATCATGCCTTTCAAGTCGTCCAATAATTTTTAAATTATCTTTACTGGATATGTTTTCCATGTCTTTGGTTCTTTCCACGAAATATTTCACATTGCCTTCTATTCTTTCATTTGTTTGGATCTGTTTAACAGCATCTCGATTTCTCATAAAGTCACTAACTCCCATTTGCTGCAGTGTAACTCTGAAGGAATCAGTCTCCTCAGTGATTTTCTGACACTCTTTGTCCATATGGCAAATTAGGCTTTTTAAGGCATTCTTCTCCTCTTTGCCCTTTTGAGCCGCTTTTGCCATTTGAGTTAGACTGTTTTTTTTTAAACAAATGCTTTATTAACTTCTGTTTTACATCATTCGTAATTCAGTATATGTTGTAGATGTCTAGCTATGCAAAACATTGTCATAGTAGATATATTGAACAAGGCTGCTTATAATTCCCTCCGACTCATCCCACCCCCCACCTGGTCCATTCCCTACATGATCCTGTCCCTCTTCTATAGTGGGTACTTCCAACCTCCCCTCACCCTAAGGATGCCCTCCCATCCATCATCCCTCCTCTCATCCCCCTTCCCCCTATTCTGCTGCAGGTTGAGATATCCCATTTAGTATGTATGTCATTTTCTCCCTGAACCAAATTCAATGTGAATGTGGTTTTGCCTTTTTCGCCTTCCTTATTCTCCCCCTCCTTTGCAACCACTTCCCCTTGCTTCTTCTACATGAGATAGTTTACCCTACCCTGTCTCTCCCCATCTCCTCTTGCCACTTTCCTCTCTCACCTCATAATTTCATCCCTTGAGTATTCTCCCTTCCCAACAAATTCAACCTATGCCCTCTATCCATATATAACTGTAACCATATACACACACATTCACATAGGTATTCATATGAGCACACCCCCTTCTTCCATTATTTTCATAGTGAGAAAGATATCATCAATCACAATTATTGCTTTTCCATATAGGAATAGAAATAGTTCAACTTTGATAAGTTCCTTTTGATTTCTTTTCCCTGATTACCTTCTCAGGCATCTCTTGCTTCTTGTGTTTGGATATCAAATTTTCTATTCCACTCTGGTTTTTTCCTCAAGAATGCTTGAAAGTCCTCTATTCCACTGAATGACCATATTTTCCCCTGAAACAAAATACTCAGTTTTGCTGGGTAGGTGACCCTTGGGTTCATTCCCAGTTCTTTTGCCCTCGGGAATATCATATTCCATGCCCTTCTATCCCTCAGTGTAGAAGCTGACAGGTCTTGTGCTATTCTGATTGTGTTTCCACAATATTGAAATTGTTTCTTCCTGGCTGCTTGTAGTATTTTCTCCTTGATCTGAGGATTCTGGAACCTGGCTATAATATTCCTGGGAGTTTTCTTATTGTGATCTTTTTCAGGATGAGATTGGTGGATTCTTTCAACCTCTATTTTGCCCTCTGGATCTAAAACATCAGGGGAGTTTTCCTTGAGAATTTCTTGAAGGGTGTTTTCTAGGTTCTTTCTTTGATCATGGCTTTCAAGTAGTCCAATAATTTTTAAATTGTCTCTCGTGGATCTATTTTCCAGGTCAGTGGTTTTTCCCATGAGATATTTCACATTGCCTTCTAATCTTTCATTTGTTTGGATCTGCTTAACAGCATCGTGATTTCTCAAAGTCATTAGCTTCCATTTGCTCCAGTCTAACTCTGAAGGAATGAATCTCCTCAGTGAACTTTTGAGATTCTTTTTTCCATCTGGCAAATTCGACTTTTTAATGCATTCTTCTCCTCATTGCCATTTTGGGCCTCCTTTGTCATTTGAGCTAGTCTATTTTTTTTTTCTTTCTTTTTTTTTTTATCAAATGCTTTATTAACTTCTGTTTTACATCATTCATTTCCGCCAGATTTTGAGTTACAATCATTTCCCCCCCATTATTCCCCTACCCAACCTCCCAGAATAGTAGTCCCACAAGATATCACTTCCTCCGATCTGCTCTCTCCCATACCTTCTCCCATACCCCCATCGACTTTTCCATTAGAGGAAGGTGAATCTTTGTGTCCCAATGCCTGCACATCTTATCTCCCTATTACAAGCGACAGAGTATTACTAATAATATTTATATATATTTGAAACATTTAATGTTACGACCTCAAATTTCAGATCCATTTCCTTCCTCCCTTGTCACCCATTCCTTCTTGGGAGATAAGCAATTCAGTATATGTTGTACATGTCTAGCTATGCAAAACATTATCATAGTAGATATATTGTACAAGGCTGCTTATAATTCCCTCCCACTCATCCCACCCCCCACCTGGTCCATTCCCTACATGATCCTGTCCCTCTTCTATAGTGGGTACTTCCAACCTCCCCTCCCCCCAAGGATGTCCTCCCATCCATCATCCCTCCTCTCATCCCCCTTCCCCCTATCCTGCTGCAGGTTGAGATATCCCATTTAGTATGTATGTCATTTTCTCCCTGAACCAAATTCAATGGGAATGTGGTTTTGTCTTTTTAGCCTTCCTTATTCTCCCCCTCCTTTGCAACCACTTCCCCTTGCTTCTTCTACATGGGATAGTTTACCCTATCCTGTCTCTCCCCATCTCCTCTTGCCACTTTCCTCTCTCACCTCATAATTTCATCCCTTGAGTATTCTTCCTTCCCAACAAATTCAACCTATGCCCTCTATCCATATAACTGTAACCATATACACACACATTCACATATGTATTCATATGACCACACACCCTTCTTCCATTATTTTCATAGTGAGAAAGATATCATCAGTCACAGTTATTGCTTTTCCATATAGGAATGTAAATAGTTCAACTTTGATAAGTTCCTTTTGATTTCTTTTCCCTGATTACCTTCTCAGGCATCTCTTCCTTCTTGTGTCTGGATGTCAAATTTTCTATTCAACTCTGGTTTTTTCCTCAAGAATGCTTGAAAGTCCTCTATTCCCAATGGTGCCTTTTAGTAGGATATAGTTTCCTTCCTTATCTCTTTTAATTAGATCTATTTTTGCTTTTGCTTTATCTGAGATAAGTGTTGCTACCCCTGCTTTTTTTTACTTTAGCTGAGGCATAATAAATTTTACTCCAACCTTTTACCTTTACCCTGTGGGTATCCCTTTGTTTCAAATGTGTTTCTTGAAGACAGCATTTTGTAGGATTATGGTTTTTAATCCATTCTGCTATCCGCCTCTGTTTTATGGGAGAGTTCATCCCATTCACATTCACAGTAATGATGACTATCTGTCTCTTCCCTTCCATCCTATTCCCTCCCCTGTTTATGTTTTTGTTTATTCCTTCTCCCTTCCCCTCCTTGAAATTTTCCCTTTTGACTGCCCCCTCCCTCAGTGTTCCCACCCAGTGACCCCCCTTCTTAACCTACCCTCTCCCCTTACTACTATTTCCCTCCCTTATAATCCCTCCCTTTAGTCTCCTCCTTTTCACCCCCCCTTACCCTCCCACTATCTATAGGACACAACAAATTTTTATACTTATCAGAGTAAATTACTCCCCGTTTGATTCCAAACCAATGAGAGTAAATTTCAAACAATGCTCCTCTCCCTCCCTCCAATTCCTCTATTTAATGAATTTATGTGTCTATTCACGTTAGATTCTTAAACTTCACTGATTAATTTGATCCTTCTTTGAACCAGAACCAGTGAGAATAGTGTTTAAATGATGTTCCTCTCCCTCTTATTTTCCCTTCTTCTATAGTGTGTTTTGATGCCTCTTCAGATGGCATATTTTACCTTTTCCTAGCTCATCCTTTCCTTTTTCCCATTACAGTACCATTGATCCCCTTAATAGTCTTTTTTTTTTTTTTAGACTCCATGTTAGTGCATTCATACCCACACCCTCTAAGTATAACCCTTTTGCAGGTCATGATAATCATAGAGATTTCAAATATTGACAGTTATCAGCTCCACATATAGGGATGTGAACATTTTGCTCTTGTTGCATCCCAGGTAATGAGCTTGTGTTTGTGGGTGTGGATATGTGCACTTCTGCATGTGTGAGTCTATGTTACCCTTGTTTACCTTTTTATGTTCTTCTGGAGTCTTGTAATTGGAGATCAAATTTTCCATTGAGCTCTGGCTTTTTCATCAGGAAAGTCTGGAAGTCCCTTACTTCATTAAACGTCCATCTCCTTGCCTGGAAGATTATGCTCAGTTTTGCCGGGTAGTTAATCCTTGGTTGTAGTCCTAGCTCTCTTGCCCTACGAAATATCAAATTCCAGTCCCTCCGCTCTTTTAATGTAGAAGCTGCTAGGTCCTGTGTGATCCTAACTGTAGTCCCTCGATATTTGAATTGTTTCTTTTTGGCTGCTTGTAGAATTTTTTCTTAAATCTTATAATTCTGGAATTTGGCTACTATATTTCTTGGAGTTTTCAGTTTGGGATCTCTTTCAGGAGGAGTTCGGTGAATTCTATCAATAGCTATTTTATCTTCTGATTCCAGGACCTCAGGACAGTTTTCTTTGACAATCTCTTGGAGGATGTTGTCTAGACTGCTTTTCTCATCGTGGCTTTCTGGTAGACCAATAATTCTTAGGTTGTCTCTCCTGGATCTGTTCTCTAGGTCAGTTATTTTTCCAGTGAGATATTTTACATTTTCTTGTAATTTTTCGATCATCTTGTTTTTTTCGATTGACTCCTGCTGCATCATAAAGTTCTGAGTTTCAGTTTGGTTGTATCTAATTTTTAGTGAATTATGGTCTTCAGTAAGTTTTTGAAGTTCCTTTTTTAGGGAGGTATTTTCTTTTTCCAAGTTGGTCATTGCCTCCCTGATTTGGTCTTTAAAATTTTTCTTAAGCTCCTCCAGGAATGCTATTTGGGCTTGAGACCAGATCATGTTTCCTTCTGTGGTCTCTGGTGTGGGCAGAGAGATAAGGAAAGAAACTATATCCTACTAAAAGGCACCATTGAGAATGAAGCAATATCACTACTTAATATATATGCACCAAGTGGTATAGCATCCAAATTCCTAGAGGAGAAGTTAAAGGAATTAGAGGAAGAAATAGATAGCAAAACTATACTAGTGGGGGACCTTAATCTTCCCCTCTCTGAACTCGATAAATCTAACCTCAAAATAAACAAGAAAGAAGTTAAGGAGGTGAATAGAATCTTAGAGAGACTAGATATGATGGATCTCTGGAGAAAACTGAATGGGGATAAAAAGGAATTTACTTTCTTCTCAGCAGTGCATGGTACATACTCAAAAATAGACCATGT